>CM055122.1:1027189260-1027354260 GCA_029206835.1 Rana muscosa
TGTACACAATTTTGTGGAAGATTCAAGGAGTTATTTTTTGGACTTTATTTTGGGACATTCATCCATTTACACATTTATATATTTATTCATATTTATATATTTTTCATTCTATATTCATTTGTTTACTTGAGTTACACTATCATTTTTGTGACTGTGTGTAGGCACAAGTAATTTGTTTATTGGTTCCTCACAGAACTGTTAATAATGGTAGCGCGGCTTTAATATTTCCCTTTTATGTTGCTCACAGTTTGATGTATCACAGAAAGCCGCAGCTTTTTTCACTGGTATTCATTTGCATTATTTTCCTACATTGTAGGATCATTTTTTTAAATTTATCACTTTTAGCGCAGTTTCTTTCCCTATTTTTCTTATTTTGACTAATAATAGTGGGCCTTAACAAAGTCACAGGCCTACACAAAACAGTTAATGGATTCCGGGCAGGTGCCCTCTCACCAAAGTAGGCCTTGTCTTGATAACATGTCCCGCTGTCGGTACCTCGATCACCGTCCTCTCCGCAACTCGCAGTCTCCGGTTCCTCTCACAGCCGCACTGGATGTCGGTGGATGGATGACCCGGGTCTCTGGGAAGCGAGGGCTGAACACACGGGAGAGGATCCCTCTTTAGGCTGAGTGATCCCACCGGATGGTTGTAGGCCCAGGCTTCAGGCCTAGACGCTCTGGCAGCAGGCCTCACACAGACTTCCTGCTTGCTAGAAGGCGACGTCCAGGGAGAGCGAGCGTAGCTCCTCCCTTACTTTAAGTAACCTCCCCCAGAAAGCTGTGCGAAGATGCAATGCACTTTGGGAGTACAGCTGCACTGTGGGTACCATAGTCTATTTGACACCCCTGGCAATGAAGTCCATTTCTTCCTGTACCATAAGTTCCACAATGCATTGTTCCATGTAGTTATAGTTACTGTAATATCATGAGTGGACTCCGGACGGAGCTGGGATTACTTCTCAAAATAACAATAGTCTTCAAGTCTGCAAAATGACATCCCGCTACACACTCCCCACACTTAAAGTCTTTGGTCCCCAAAGATATCAACAGTTCTGTAAAGAAACTTAGTTAACATATACAGATGAAATGCAGTTCACAGTCACAAAAGAACCAGGCAGAGGAACCTCCCACCGCGCTTCAGTAAAGAGCTTGTCCTGCCTACAGGCCACCTTAACTGGAATGGCCTGACCAACTGTGCCAGGGGGTGAGCTAGGGTTGCCCTCCACCAAATTTACAGTGGAGGGACCAGGCATATCAACTGTCCTTTTAGAGGTGAGGACGGCTTTTTCAGAGCATTCACCCATTTGATCATAAGTCAGTCTCTTTGGAGGGTGAATGACTCTTCTTTCTCTCTGCACCTTGAGTGTCGGAGCATCAAGGGTAATAGATCCTGCTAAGTCTTCAGTTGCTTCCCCTTCTTGTCCAGGAATGCTGGGCTCCATTAATTCAGAGACATCTAGTTCATCTGCAGGTAACAATGAAGTCTCATCAGGGTCTTCTATTTGCATAGGATCCAGAACATCTTCCACTTCCTTGGGGAGCATGCTGTGTGGCACAAACTCAGGAGCCTCCGGATGAAGAACTCCCCTGGCAGTTATTTCAGCTGGGGATAGGGTTGTGGTTATGGGTTCTGGCACTTGAGATGACCACAACCAATCAAGTTCCATTTCCTCATCCTCAGGATCCCTCTCCTCCAGGTCTGTATCTTCCCCATCTAGAAGGGTTGATTGGGATCTGGTAACTGGCTTGGATCTTTGAGAGGTTGAAGGGAGCTCCTGTGAATCGGAAGCAGGAGGTAGGTGAATTGCTTCGGAAAGGGGTAACAGATGGTTCCTATGCCAAGTCTTTAATGGACCTACACTCCCCTCTGGCCTGACTTGATATACTGGAAGGCCTGGCAGCTGTTTACAGATGATGTACGGCTGGGATCTCCATCGGTCAGCTAACTTATGCTTTCCAGGGATACCCAGATTCCTCAATAGAACTCTATCCCCTGGCTGCAAATCCTGTATTCTCACTTTGAGGTCGAAGTTTCTTTTGTTCCTCAATCCCCTATGGTCAGATGTAGCTTGCACCTTTCATAAGCCATTTCCAGACTTTTCCGTAGCCAATCCACATTCCCCTTGTGGGAGGTTGCTGAAGCGTGGTCCAGGGATGTGCCAAAGGCCAGGTCCACTGGTAGCCGAGCCTCTCCCCCAAACATCAATCGGTATGGGGAGTATCCAGTGACATCACTGTTGGTGCTGTTGTAGGCATGTACAATGGCAGCCACATGCTTGCTCCAGTGTTGTTTCTTTTCTGAGCTCAGAGTCCCCAGCATATCTAAGAGAGTCCGGTTAAACCGTTCAGGCTGAGCATCCCCTTGTGGGTGGTATGGAGTTGTCCTAGTCTTTTTAATGCCTAATAGATCCAACAGCTTCCTTATCAGCCTGCTTTCAAAGTCTCTCCCTTGATCTGAATGAAGGCGTTGGGGCAGACCATAGTGCACAAAAAACTTCTCCACAAGTACTTTGGCTACTGTTGAGGCCTTCTGGTCTTTTGTTGGGAATGCTTGAGCATATCTGGTGAAATGGTCTGTGACCACTAACACAATCCCTTGTCCACTCAGATCAGGCTCTAGGCAGAGGAAATCAATGCACACCAGTTCCATTGGTCCCTGACTTTGCAGATGGCCCATTGGGGCAGCTTGACGGGGCAGGGTCTTCCTCTGAATGCATCTGGGACAAGAATGACAGCACCCTTCACCTTCAGCCCGCATACAAGGCCAATAGAACCTGTCTCTCACAAGATAAAAAGTTCTTTCAGATCCCAGATGACCATGATCATCATGGAGAGCAGTTAGGACTGCCTTCCTGTGTTTAGCTGGCAGGAACAGTTGCCACTTTTCTTCCAGATCATCAGAGGAGCGCCTTCGGTAGACCACTCCTTGATCCATCTGCAGCCGGTCTCACTCTGTGTATCAGCCGGGCTTCCTTAGTAGAATTTGTTAATAGCATCTCAGGGCACTGGTTCTCCAAGGCCTTTAATACCAGCTTTCCCAGAGGGTCTTCCAATTGATCCCTTCTTAAGTCTTTCTTTAACAGCTTAGGTAACCCCTCTTCTCTGACTTGGGTCACATTACAATAGCATCTAGGTACTCCGACAGCCGAAACTCCAATCTCTTCAGCCCTGGATCCTCCTCTGGCCTGGAGTTCCACTCCCTGGTATAGGGCTCTCACTCCTTCTGGGGTTAACTGAGTCCACTCTTCAGTAGAGTCACTGGGGGCATGGGACCTCCTCGAGAGGGCATCTGCTTCCCTATTTCCAACCTGAGGTCTGTATTTTAAACTAAATGTGAAACCCGAAAGGGCAGCCAACCATCTGTGTCCTGTCGCATCCAGTTTGACGGTGGTCAGGAGATAAGTGAGGGGATTATTATCCGTCTTGACCACGAACTCAGCCCCGTACAAATAGTCTTTCAGTTTGTCCACTACAGCCCACTTTAAGGCCAAGAATTCCAGCTTGTGTGTGGGGTAGTTCTTCTCAGCAGGGGCCAGACTTCGGCTCACGTACGCAACAGGTCTCAAGTGACCATCATGTTCTTGATATAGTACCCCGCCTAATCCATCTCTACTGGCATCAACATGCAACTCATAGGGTTTATCTGTGTACGCTAAGACGGGGGCTGTGGTTAGGCTTTTCTTCAAGTGGATAAAGGCCTCCTCACACTGGGTGGTCCACTCTTGCTGGATAGTCTCTTTGGGTTTTCTGGGCTCTGTGTTGGGTTTCATTTAGTTGACCGGTTCTTGGACATCACCTTCCCCCTCATTCTTCAGTAGTTCATTGAGGGGCCGGGCAATCTTGGCAAACCCCTCCACAAACCTTCTATAATAGGAGCAGAATCCCAGAAACAACCTGAGCTCAGTCACGTTGGTGGGCCTTGGCCAAGAGGTGACAGCATCCAGCTTCTCAGGATCTGTGGCTACCCCTTCATCAGACACGATATGGCCCAGGTAATGGACTGAAGACTGGTAGAATTGGCACTTCTCTAAAGAAAGCTTCAGGCCTTCTTCATGGAGCCTCTTTAAGACTTTCTCCAACCGCTCTTCGTGTTCTTCGAGAGTCCTACCAAACACAATAATGTCGTCTAGGTACACCAGCACTTCAATGAGGTTCGTTCATGTCTCCCACTGTCTTCTCCATCAGCCTTTGGAAAGTGGCTGGGGCTCCCGACAAGCCCTGGGGCATGCGGTTGAACTCAAAGAAACCCACTGGGGTGATGAAAGCCGTTTTCTCCTGGTCTTCCACGTGCATGGCAATTTGATAGTACCCACTCTTCAAATCCATCACACTGAACCACTTAGCCCCGGACAAACTCTGTAAAGCATCTTCTATCCGGGGGGTGGTGTACTGAGCAGGTATAGTCCTTCCATTCAGTGTTCGGTAGTCGATACAAAGCCTCAAGGACCCATTCTTCTTCCGGACTACCACTAATGGAGAGGTGTAGGGGCTTCGGGACTCTCGAATAATGCCCGTTTTCTTTCAGTTCTGCTAGTTGCTCCCGCAGATCTTCTAGGTCAGCCAGAGGGACCCGTCTGACTCTTTCCCTAAATGGCTTATCTTCCTGTAAGCGAATCTTGTGGGTGGCACTCTTCGCACATCCCACATCAAATTCATTCTTGGAGAAGATTTTCTGCCAGCAAACAAGTTGGGCCTTAGCCCTCTCTTTCCATACTGGTGGGAGGGTCGTGTCTTTGAAGCAGAGCTTCTCCACAGTGACTTCACCCATTTCCTCCTTCTCCAAGTCAGATAGGGCAACTGGGATGGCTGGGTTTACTTGGCCCAACAGCATTCTGGCTGGTACCCTTACCGGTGTGGTGGTGGTATTCCTAATGCTCACTGAGATCTTCCTGTGGCTCTTAAGGGCCTTCAGTGGGACCACTTCGGGAATTACTTCTAGCCCCCTTTGAGTCTCATGTGGATCTGGTTCGAGAATGACAAAGGGACCGGGGTTGTTCCCAGGTAAGTTTGATAGCGGCTCTCAAACAAGTCACCTCTCCTGGTTGTAGAAATTTTTCCATCCTATCCAGCTTCCAGATCTTCCCCACCCCCTCTGTTGGGGCATTCTGCTCCAACACCAAGCGCTGGTAGGCCCGCTGTAGCATGGGGTGTACCCTCAGGATGGAGGTATCCGGTTCTTGTGCCACAGGTGTCAACAGCCTCCTGACCAGGTCAGTGTTGGTTCCTATGATGAGGGAACTCTTGCTGGCCCCTGGCGGTCGGGGACAAACTACAGCCAGGGTGTCGAAGGTCTCGGCTTCTCCCGCCACTGAGGGGTCAAAGGTCAGCTTGATTGGAAGGTATCCATCATAAGGGAAACTCTGTGTCCCAATGCCCCATATCTCCAAGTCTTCAAGCTTTTGGAGCGGTAGATGCCTGAGGTGTTTGTTGTAAAAGTCTCTATATAGAAGAGTTACTTGAGCTCCAGTATCCAGGAGGGCCTTTGTATAGATTCCTTCTACCTGGATAGAGACAACTGGGGAGGGTCCCACTAGTTTGACAGGGAGTTTCCTTGGAGAAGCCTTCTTGCTTGACTCTGTGACCTGTACTTTTTTTCCTCTCCCTTTTTTCTTGAGCCTTTTTCCTGGATCTCCACCCTTGTTGGGCCTGGTATGCATTGATCTCCCGCCTTTGAGCATTTTTAGAGATGAAGTGGAAGGTATTATGTCGCTCAGAGGTGACAACAGGGGTGTTTGATGGGGAATTATTTTCCCTCTGTTGCCTTCCTTTGTTATTGAACTTTCTGGAGTTGGCTGAGACTGATGGGCACCCGGTTGACTGCTTCACCGGGCCCTCTGAAGTTTTCCGCCGGCTTGCGGTAGGGTGCTGCAGCTTTCTTTGGGCTGGAGCACACTCGACTATAGTGTCCAGTCCCTCCACAGTTAAAGCAAAACCCCTCATCCTTTGGGCATTGAGAAGGAGAAGTGGATGCAGTCTGATTCACTTCCGTTATGATTCCCCCTTCCTTACTTGCTCCTGAAGCTTTGGTCATCGATGAAGTCAGCATCTCCATCATCTGTGTCATCTAGGACTTTAGGATAGCTACTTCAGAGTCCCTTTCCATAGTCATTGCAGATCTGACCCCGGCTGAGGGAGGAGAGATGGGTTGTATGGTTGCTCTTTGGTCGTTCAACAGTGCCTCTTCATCTCTCACCACTCTGATGAGGTCAGGATAACTTAATGACATAACACCCTCTGAAGTTTTCAAGTGGAGCCAAACTGGATCAGAACGTAAAGCCCCTCTTAGTATTCGCTGCATCCTAGCTTGGTCTATAGCAGATGGTGCCATTCCCTTCTTCAAGACTATTTGGCATAACATTTTGTTTAGTCTTCTGATATATTCAGACAGGCGCTCTCCTGGTTGTTGGATAGTGTGTTCGAATTAATAGATGAGGTCACCAGCTTTTTGCAACTGTCCGAACTTATCCTGTAACATTACCAAATAGTCATAGGCTGTACAAGCGGTGTTACTGAACCTTAAGTTCCTGACAGCTTCTGCAGCGGCTCCTCTCAAGCTTTCGTTTATGTGCTGCTTCTTTTGGGCCTTCTAAAGCTTGCATGGCTTGCTCTATCCAGGTATCAAATTCTTCTTCCCCAGCTGGCACTGGCTGTCTCCCTGAGAAAATCCTCAGTTTCATGTATCCAGCTTCCACACATACTGTGTTGCTCTTCTGGCACTTTTACACAAAATCTCCCAAAGCGTTAAGGAGCTCTGGATCAATCGTAGTCAGGGTTGCAGGGGAGGTTGTATTTCCTCCTTCCCGACTCTCTCCTCTATCTGGGGTTTCCTGACCAGTACCTGTGCACTCTTCACTTGGGGCTCTTGGGTGTACTATATAAAGCTTGGTCAAGCTATATATAGTGCACGCTCCTTCCTTTGAAGATCTCTGGTATTCCCTCTCTCCATTCCAACAACGCATGGGTGCTAGAGGTTCCCTGATCTAGCCTGAGAGCAAGTACCCGTGCTTTCCTATTTGGAGATAGTGTCTTTATAATCTCGACAACTTCTTCCCTGTCCCAGTTCTTACCAGGGAGTTCAATTGCCATGCTCATGTCCGAGCGGGCGCCTACCGATTTGCACCACTGGTCCACATTGAAAGGGTCCATGCTGGTACTAACGGGATGGGGCTTGATTGTAGAGTAGAGTACAGTATCCCGGGCTCGAGCCCCCACGTGTAGCACTTCCCCCAGTTAAGAGAGCTGCTGGTTTTTGTTTCGGGCCTGTACCCTAGCTATCAACCTCACAAACTTGGCTCGAACTCTCCCTTGGCACAACTGGTCTGCATTGTAATTGTGAACCCACTGATGGTTGGGAACACAATAATACCACACAACAGTATAATGGCACATAAAATTGTTACCTGGTATAACCACTCGTCCAGCAGGATAACAGAAGACTTCACACAGTGTTCTGCTTAATAAAAGACCAAGTTTACTCAATAATAATAAAGGATAGCAGCGTTAAACAGTATTGCAGTTGACTAATGCATGGCCCTGCAAAGTCAATAATATATCTATGGCAATAGTAAACACAGTGCTAATACACACTTCCTACATAAGTAACAGCCTTATGCTCGCAAGCTCCCCCTAATGGGCAGTACTATACCCGGGTCCCGTCACTAACAGTTCTAGTCAGGCCTGACTAAATTCAATTTACAGTTTCTTTAGTAGGAGAAGTCTTCACTGGCAAACGTTGGTGCACATAACATTTGTAATCCAAAGGGTTAAGAAAGCATATAACTTCCACAATGTTCAGGAATGTGAAAACTCTCCGGCGGTACAAACGCCAAACTTTTAAACCACGCGGCCACCGTGAGATATACTATGTCCTGGAGTGTGGCGCACTACTGATAATAGTGGGCCTTAACAAAGTCACAGGCCTACACAAAACAGTTAATGGATTCTGGGCAGGTGCACTCTCACCAAAGTAGGCCTTGTCCCGATAACACGTCCCGCTGTCGGTACCTTGATCACCGGCCTCTCCACAACTCGCAGTCTCCGGTTCCTCTCACAGCCGCACTGGATGTTGGTGGATGAATGACTCCGGTCTCTGGGAAGCGAGGGCTGAACACACGGGAGAGGATCCCTCTTTAGGCTGAGTGATTCCACCGGATGGTTGTAGGCCCAGGCTTCAGGCCTAGACGCTCTGGCAGCAGGCCTCACACATACTTTCTGCTTGCTAGAAGGCGAAGTCCAGAGAGAGCGTGCGTAGCTCCTCCCTTGCTTTAAGTAACCTCCCCCAGAAAGCTGTGCGAAGATGCAATGCACTTTGGGAGTACAGCTGCACTGTGGGTACCATAGTCTATTTGACACCCCTGGCAATGAAGTCCATTTCTTCCTGTACCATAAGTTCCACAATGCATTGTTCCATGTAGTTAAACCATAGTTACTGTAATATCATGAGTGGACTCCGGAGGGAGCTGGGATTACTTCTCAAAATAACAATAGTCTTTAACCACTTAAGCCCCGGACCAATACGGGCCATTATGACCAGGCCCCTTTTTGCGATTCGGCACTGCGTCGCTTTAACTGACAATTGCGCAGTCGTGCGACGTGGCTCCCAAACAAAATTGCCGTCATTTTTTTCCCACAAATAGAGCTTTCTTTTGGTGGTATTTGATCACCTCTGCGGTTTTAATTTTTTGCGCTATAAACAAAAATAGAGCGAAAATTTTGAAAAAAATGACATATTTTTTGCTATAATAAATATCCCCCAAAAATCGATATAAAAAAAAAAATTCTTCAGTTTAGGCCGATACGTATTCTTCTACATATTTTTGGTAAAAAAAAAATCGCAATTGGCGTTTGTTGATTGGTTTGCGCAAAAATTATAGCGTTTACAAAATAGGGTATCATTTTAAGGCATTTTTATTAATTATTTTTTTTTTACTAGTAATGGCGGTGATCAGCGATTTTTTTTGTGACTGCGACATTATGGCGGACACATCGGACACTTTTGACACATTTTTGGGACCATTGTCATTTTCACTGCGATCAGTGCAATAAAAATGCACTGGTTACTGTGAAAATGACACTGGCAGTGAAGGGGTTAACCACTAGGGGCGCTGGAGGGGGTTAAGTGTGCCTAGGGGAGTGTTTACTACTGTGTGGGGGCGTGGCTACGACTGGCATGTCACCGATCTCCGCTCTGATTAAACAGAGCGGAGATCGCTGACATTGTCAGTAGAGGAGCGGGGAGATGTTGTGTTTACACACACATCTCCCCACTCCGAGCCTCCGTGAGACGATCGCTGGGATCCCCGCGACGATCGAGTCCGCGGGACCCGCGGTCCCACTCACGGGGAAGGCAGGGGGGTCGCGAGCACGCCGGCGGCCTGAGACAGGCATTATTTTTTAATTCCCACCCCCACTCCTTTTCTAAAGTCATGTGGTTACTTTTCTGGATTTTGACTGGATGTTAGTGACTGACATCACAACTCCACCCACCGAGCTCCAGATAACAGGATCTGCAGTTTTTCAGTTCTTATAACAGACAGAGGGGAGACATTTGATAGTTAAGGATACATGCAGGAGGCATGCATATCCTTATAGATCAGCACTATGGCAGTAGTTTAGAAAGGATGAGAGTGGGTTTACATCCACTTTAAGTCTGCAAAATGACATCCCGCTACATATATGTGTAGCGGGGTCTCCTTTAAGGCCCCTGGACTACGTTACCCAGAACCCCGTTTGGCACCCAGGGTGCATTGGGCTGCCGCAGAGACTCATGGGTGGGGATATATAAGAAGAGAGCGAGGCTAAGCTCTGGCTCTTTGGACACCGCGCTGCAAGCAATAGGACTCCCTGTGCGGATCCGCTGCTGTGTAAGGCCTGAAGCCTGGGCCTTGCATACCGACCAAAGAGCCTTCCACCCCACCGCGGAGCCTGGGTGGCACCTGTTCCTGCTCGAGTTTGCTGACATCAGCTGGACCGGAGACCCGGCCATTGGAGACACTGTGTGCGGATACACAGTGGTGGAAGCCCGGACTGGGATAGCGTCCGGAGTGATGAGCGAGCACTTGCTCACTTCATTACCCTTTTACTTTGTTGGGCCTAGTGACTGCCTTGGCCCACCCTGTTATTTACTACCCCTTGGATTACAAATATTGTTTCCTGAAAGTGCACCACCGTTCAAGTTGCATGCGAAGAATTGTTCTCATAAGGGACTGAGTTTTAATCTGGGTCAGGCCTGACCAGGGTGGGGGTTAAAACTTTGTTGCTGCGCCATATTGCACATAGGGAAAGAAGATAGTTGCACGTGGCGGGTGATCACTCTGCACTATCACTGAAGAATATGTTTATTGCTGCAGGGCTCTGCATGTATACTATGTGATGTGTTTAACGTTGAATCCTTATACCAAAGTAAATTCAGTTATATTTTATCACATTGGTATTAGTGTCATCTTTGCAGATAGTGGTTATCTATCAATACTGCCAGATTGTGTATAATCAGGTATAGACCGTTACGAGGTAACAATCCCTAGACTAACTGTTCCAGTGTGGGTTGAGGGGATTGCCGGGGGTTGGCGGTGCTGTATACAGGGTCCGAAACAAAACTCAGCGGCTCTCTTAACTGGGGGTAGCGCTACATATATATATTGTGAGGGTGCGACTTTGTGCGACCTTCAAGAGGGTTGGTTATTGCCACATTTGATAAAGAAAGACACGCTGATGGAACAGCTGTGTCTTGGGCTATTTAGTTCAGAGGTAATTATGGAACAGGGCTCCACCCAACAGAGAGGAAGTCTGTGTGCATGAGAGCCAGGTGGGCTCTCGTCCTCTGAAGTGGAGTTAGAGGTGACTATGGATCAGGGCTCCACCCAACAGAGAGGAAGTCTGTGTGCATGAGAGCCAGGTGGGCTCTCTTCCTCTGACGTGGAGTCAAAGGCGGTGCATGTCTGCAGGAGGCAGACATCGTTAGTGATATAGCAACAAAGGTGCTGACCAGGAGAAGCTAGGAGAAAGCTGAAACTCTTGGACACTGTTTGGGTCTGAAGAACAGACCGTCAGGCCTAGACTAAAGGCCCGGATCGCTAGAAGATAAAGCTACGAGGCTACTGTTAGTATGAAAGATACAGGAATGGTGGAATCCCCCTGTGAATACTACAGACGTGTTTGTGAACTGTTGTGCTTTTAAATAAAAATGGGCTACCATGCCCTTAAACAGAGTTGCTGACTGGCTTGCATCACTGAAAAACGCATCTACTACGAGAGCCAACAACCCCCAATCTTACAATATATATATATATATTGTGAGGGGGTTAGCTCGGCAGCGGGTGTGTGTGACCCCCGGGATGGGCTCCCCACACAAAAACAGGCCCAGCAGACGGAGGTTGTGGTTTTCAAAATCAAAAAGGTGCGGTTTATTTTCTATTTACAGTGACAAAAACACAGCAAAGCAAAAGAAACATAAACAAAATAAATCCTGGTCAATTTGACCTCTGACTAAACATACAGGTTTCCTAACCAACAACTGGGATCAGCCTAGTGCTGTCCTAGTCCCTAAGTCCCTGGTTTTAAATGTCCAAGCAAATAGCCACACAGGCTTTGTCTCACCGCACAAGGGTTCACTCTCTCCAGGAAGTCAACACAGGTCTGCTTCCAGGCATGAGCTAACACCTAATGAATCTGGGAGTTCTTATAGAGGCCTAAATGAGCTGACAAGCTTCAGCTGGTCTCATCAACTCCCTGTCTGCACGACGCCCCACACTCTCCCTAGAGGTATGAGTCATCCATGAGCCCACTATCCTCAGCTGGGCTTATACAACTCTCCACCTAGTTGTATAAGTCGGCGTAAAGCCTGAATCTGGGCGAAATATATCTACCCCCCTGGATGCAACCAGGTGACTTTACCTTCCTGCTGTCACATACCCCCCCTCTTGTTTTAACCTCGGGGTTGGAACACCAGCAATCAGGCATTCATGTACTCGAGACAAAGCATCCACATTCCCCATTTGAACGCCAGGGCGATGCTTTACTGTGAAGTTGAATTCCTGGAGGGCCAGGAACCACCTATTCACTCTTCTATTTGTTTCCTTGTTTTGAGCCATCCACTTTAACGGAGCGTGATCCGTAACCATGTCAAAGTGCCTACCTAGCAGGTAGTACCGAAGGGAATCTAGAGCCCACTTCACCGCTAAACACTCCTTTTCAACGGTGGCGTAATTTACCTCATGGGACTTCAACTTCCTGCTGAGGTAAATGACTGGGTGCTCTTCCCCGTTCCAGACCTGGGACAATACTGCTCCTAACCCCACATCTGACGCATCACTTTGTACGACAAAGTCTTTAGAGAAGTCGGGTGAGTACAACACTGGCTGGCTACATAAGGCTTGTTTCAAGAATTGGAATGCTGCCTCAGCCTCGGGGGTCCATTTAATCATGACCGACCCTTTCCCCTTCGTCAGGTTGGTTAGGGGCACAGCCTTAGAAGCAAAGTGGGGAATGAATCGCCGATAATACCCAGCGATTCCCAGAAAGGCTCGTACCTGCTTCTTGCTGTTGGGACGTGGCCAACTCTGGATGGCCTCGACTTTGTTGAGTTGGGGTTTTATTACTCCCCTCCCAATGGTGTACCCAAGATATTTGGCCTCCTCCTGCCCAATGGTACACTTCTTGGGGTTAGCCGTAAACCCCGCTTCCCGAACAGAGTCCAGGACTGCTTGCACTTTTGGCAGATGTGAGGCCCAATCTGTGCTATGGACAATTACGTCATCCAGGTAAGCCGCAGCATACTTCCGATGGGGCCTCAGCATCTGGTCCATTTTCCGCTGGAATGTGGCCGGCGCATTCTGTAACCCGAACGGCATTCTTTTATATTGGAACGCCCCGTCTGGGGTTACAAATGCGGTTTTCTCTTTGGCCGACTTGGCCAGGGGGATTTGCCAATACCCTTTTGTGAGGTCAAGAGTCGTCATGTATCGGGCTGTTCCCAGCCGGTCGATCAACTCATCTATACGTGGCATGGGGTAGGTGTCAAATTTTGTAACTTTGTTCAACTGACGAAAATCGTTACAAAATCGCCAGCTCCCATCCGGTTTAGGCACCAACACAATGGGACTAGACCAATCACTTTGGGACTCCTCTATCACCCCTAAGTTCAGCATTTTCTGTACTTCCTCCCGTATTGCCTCCCGTCGGGCCTCTGGGATCCGATAGGGTTTTAACTTCACCCTTTCACCGGGCGGGGTAATAATGTCATGCTCTACCCCAGATGTTTGTCCCGGCAGCTCAGAGAATACCTCCTTGTTGCGAAGCACAAACTCCTTAACCTCCTGTTGTTGGGGTTGTGACAAGGTGGCTGCGATTCCAACCTCAGGAATCACGCAACCAGTTTGAGCTGGTGACCAAGTGTCTGCGACTAGGGACTCTCTATCCCTCCAGGCTTTCAACAGATTAACGTGATAGATCTGTTCGGGCTTTCGCCTTCCTGGTTGTCTGACCTTGTAATTCACTTCGCTCACTTTTTCCATTATCTCGTAGGGGCCTTGCCATTTGGCAAGGAATTTACTTTCAACCGTAGGGACCAGTACCAGTATCCTATCCCCCGGGGAAAAGGTACGGGTCTTGGCTCCACGGTTGTACACTCTCTGCTGTGCTAACTGCGCTTGGGCCAAATGTTCCTTCACGATGGGCATTACCTGTGAAATTCGGTCTTGCATCAGGGCGACATGCTCAATCACACTCCTGTGGGGAGAACTCTCACTTTCCCAAGTTTCCTTGGCAATATCCAACAGCCCTCTTGGGTGTCTCCCATACAGTAACTCAAAGGGGGAGAATCCCGTAGAGGATTGGGGCACCTCCCTAATAGCAAACATCAGATAAGGAAGTAGACAGTCCCAATCCTTTCCATCTCTATCCACCACTTTCTTCAACATTTGTTTTAGGGTTTTGTTGAATCTTTCAACCAGCCCATCGGTTTGGGGGTGATACACAGATGTACGTAATTGCGTCACTTTGAACAATTTACATAGCTCCTTCATAACCCGGGACATAAAGGGTGTACCTTGGTCCGTAAGCAGTTCTTTACAAATACCCACCCGGCTAAACACAAGAGATAGCTCTTTGGCTATGGTTTTGGCCGAGGTATTTCGGAGAGGGATCGCTTCTGGATAACGGGTGGCATAGTCCATTATAACTAATATGTACTGGTGCCCCCTAGCGGACTTGATTATAGGACCTACCAAATCCATGGCGATCCTCTCAAACGGGACCTCAATGATGGGTAGAGGGACCAGCGGGCTACGGAAATGTGGCATCGGGGCCGACCTCTGACACACAGGGCAGGAGGAACAATAATTTTCTATGTCCTTCATCACCCCCGGCCAATAGAATCTCTGTAATACCCTCTCTCGGGTTTTCTCTGTCCCCAGATGACCTCCAAGAATGTGCCCATGGGCCAACTCCAACACCAACTTCCTGTACGGTTTGGGCACCACAAGCTGCTCAACGGTTTCTTCTGCCCTTTTTGCCACCCGATACAGTAGGTCCTTCTCTACGCTGAAGTATGGGTAAGTGCAGGTATTATCTGGGTTCACTAACTCGCCATCTATTTTCACTACATTTTCCCGTGCCTTTATTAGGGCGGGGTCTTTCAACTGTTCTGTGGCAAAGTTTTCCCTGTGAACCTCAAGATCAGAAAACTCCACAGACGGTAGGTTTTCGTCTGAGGAGGTGGGCTCCTCTCCAGTTTCTTGAGTCTCCCCTGCCAATACTGACAAGGGAAATTCCGGAGAGTCCTCACCACTCTCAGGGGAGTTCTGGCTATCACATTCCTGGTACATAGGGGCACCAGTGGGGGGCTCAGGATCATCCCACAGTTCCCAGAACTTCGGAAAATCCCTTCCCACAATGGCGTCATGCGGTAACTGAGATACTAAGCCCACTGGATGAGAGAGGGTACCTTTGGGGGTCTCGAAACACACTGTAGTCACTGGATACTCTCGGGTGTCCCCATGCACACAAATAACAGCTACCTTGCTATTCCCAGAGACCTCTGTTTTAACTAACTCAGCCTTTATCAGGGTCACAAGGCTACCTGAATCCAGCAATACCACAACATTTCTACCATTAACACACATTTTGCATAAATGTTTCTCAGTTCCTCGAATGGCAGTGCATGCGACTGTCGCACACAGCGACTGACGTCTGCCCGTCAGAAAGTCACACTGCATGGGTTCCTCCACAACCGGGCAATTTGCTGCAATATGTCCCGCTTGCCGGCAGCGGTAGCAAACGATCCTTCTTGCCGCCTCTTGAGCCGCTGATTTCCCAGGCTGTTCTCGCCAAACTTGGGGTAGAGCTCCCACCCTCTCACTCTCTCCACCCTTACCCCTTGGAATCATCTTATCCGCCCCTGGGGATGGTCTGGTCTTAGGGTGGAAAGTCCGAGTGTCTCTGGAAGAGACCGTCAGGTTCTCTGTAGCCAAGTATTTCTCCACACGATCCACAAGACCATCGGCCGTCTCTGGGTCTCCATGGCTTACCCACTTTTGGATGGCAGTAGGAAGAGCTCTCAAAAACCGATCCATTACAACACGTTCCACAATCTTTGGTGCGGACAAAGTCTCTGGCTGTAGCCACTTTCTGCTCAGGTGAATGAGATCATACATTTGAGACCTGGGGGGTTTTCCAAGCTGGAAAGTCCAGTTATGCACACGCTGAGCCCGGACAGCCAGGGTGACACCCAGCCTTGCCAATATTTCAGCTTTTAGCATCACATAGTCTTTTGCTTGGTTAGGCTCTAGGTCATAGTAAGCTTTCTGCGATTCACCAGTTAACAGAGGAGCCACTAGTCCAGCCCACTGCTCCTCTGGCCACTTTTCTCTTTCAGCGGTCCTTTCAAATGTGGTCAAAAATACCTCTGGATCATCCTCTCCAGTCATTTTTGTCAATAAACGACTCACCCCAAAGGACGCGGTATTAGTGGGACGGCTTTCCTCACTGGTCTGCGGACGTTGCTGCATTACTGCTTCCATCTGTTGTTGTAGTCTCTGCTCTTGCTTCTGCAACAGGTCTATGAAGCGGGCCTCAGATTGCTGCTGGGCTTGTTGCTGAGCCTCCAGACTCTGTTGCAAAGTTGCGTTTGTCTGCTGCTGGGCTGCAAGGCTCTGTTGATGAGCTTGCTGCTGGGCTGCGAAGTTCTGTTGTTGAGCTGCAAGGCTCTGTTGATGAGCTGCAAGGCTCTTTTGCAAACCTGCATTTGTCTGCTGTTGATTGGCATTTGCTAGAGCCAGCTGTTTCAGTATCTCCTCCATGCTGGCTTAAAAAAAACTGCCACTGGTTCTCCACCAACTGTGAGGGGGTTAGCTCGGCAGCGGGTGTGTGTGACCCCCGGGATGGGCTCCCCACACAAAAACAGGCCCAGCAGACGGAGGTTGTGGTTTTCAAAATCAAAAAGGTGCGGTTTATTTTCTATTTACAGTGACAAAAACACAGCAAAGCAAAAGAAACATAAACAAAATAAATCCTGGTCAATTTGACCTCTGACTAAACATACAGGTTTCCTAACCAACAACTGGGATCAGCCTAGTGCTGTCCTAGTCCCTAAGTCCCTGGTTTTAAATGTCCAAGCAAATAGCCACACAGGCTTTGTCTCACCGCACAAGGGTTCACTCTCTCCAGGAAGTCCACACAGGTCTGCTTCCAGGCATGAGCTAACACCTAATGAATCTGGGAGTTCTTATAGAGGCCTAAATGAGCTGACAAGCTTCAGCTGGTCTCATCAACTCCCTGTCTGCACGACGCCCCACACTCTCCCTAGAGGTATGAGTCATCCATGAGCCCACTATCCTCAGCTGGGCTTATACAACTCTCCACCTAGTTGTATAAGTCGGCGTAAAGCCTGAATCTGGGCGAAATATATCTACCCCCCCCCTGGATGCAACCAGGTGACTTTACCTTCCTGCTGTCACAATATATATATATATATATATATATATATATTGCAAAGGTTTTAGGCTGGAGTGAAAAAATGCTGTCAATTAAGAATGCTTTCAGAAATAGAGGTGTTAATAGTTTATTTTTATCAATTAAAAGTAAGTATCAATGCTTTTCTTTATTTTTTCTTAAATCAACTTACCTGCTCTGTTGCACAGAGTGGCCCTGAAACTTTTATTCTTCTGTCCCTGTCAGTGATCCTGGCTCCTCCTCTCTGCTTCCATAGAAAGCCGTTTTCAATAAGGGCACTCATACAGGCTCACTGCCTGCCTCTATAGACACAGGCAGCCTGGCCTCACACACACACACACACTTTCTTGTCACTGGCTTTGATTGACAGAAGCGGGAATCAATGGTTCCCATTTCCTCAGCAAAGACAGAGAGATTGGGAAGTGGGGGAGAGAAGAGCTGAAGATGGGTAAAGGGGGGCTAAAGTTTTTTTTTCTAAACACATCTGAATAAACGTTGTCGTTGTGTATGTCTTTTCCTTCACTTTGGGACTGCTCACGTATTCTATTAGTGACACGTGCAATATTGTTCATCATTTTCTGATTCCTTTTATAAGGCACATGAACAAATGCTGTTTAGGCTGTATCATTCAGCACTCTTGTTCCTGGCTCAGATGTACAGAGAAATCACTTGCTACTTTCCTCACGTGTTACAGTAGCAATACAGTTCTCTGGCTAGTCTGCTCTGAGCCCCCTGGCGGTGCTGTCAATGGGCTGACAGACAGAACAGGAGGAGTCAAAGCTCTACACCAGTGTCGTTATAGACAAGAAGGTATAAAACAGTCTGCTGCACAGCTACTGATATATTGATACTCAGTATTCTGTGGATTTAAAATGTACCATAGGCAAGCCATCTCCATATAGCTTTATTCATTTGGATGATGGATCAAGAAGCAGAAATTGAGACTGTGCAAGGACAAGATTGGGATTATAGCAAACATCAGCAAACCTTGTGAAGATTCCTGAACAGCTGCAGGTAAAGAGGGAGATAAGGGAATACTCTTATACTCTTATAAATCTTGCCTATCCACCTTACATTATTTCCAATTAACAGATTAATTTTGTTATTATTAAAAATAATTTATTCTCTTTCATAAAATCTATAAAGAAATAATGTTATTTGCACTCATCATAATATTATTTAAAAAAAAAAAAATTGTGTCTGCGTACTGTGACAGCTAGACACATATTTATTGTCCTTTCTTAGATATCTTTTTTATTATGCATATATTAGATTACTTCTGCTGTACTTTAAGAAGATTTGCAAAGACTTTCTAAAACACTTATTTAATTCAGTAATGTTTTATTTATATTATTATCTTGGTCTACAAGGATTTGTTTAGTTGTACCTTATGAAATGCTAACAATTAAGAACTATTGCCTGCAGAGTATATTTTATCAATGAAGGATGAGCCGTGCCAAAGGCAATAACGGCGACTTTCCCACTGAAATATTTTCTACTAGTTGCAGATGGTTATTTACTTAATCCCACATATCTGTACCATCTCTCTGGTTTAAAATGGAACAGGAAAGAGGGAGGAAGTCAGGTTCCCATAAGTTTCATTATAATAAATAATAAATGTCAGATCTTGTTAACGTTTGAAGGATAAGAAATTACAAACTGTAGAATTTGTATTTTATTAACTGTTTTATTTATGACAAATGTAATAGTCTGCCTATTTACTCTTTTTAAAATGCCCATTTAAAGGTTCTTTATCTGTTTAAATGGTCAGACCAACTAAAATGGATATATCAGTTTTTGGTGGAGGTTAGAGACTCATACCTCCTAATGGTTCTTCATATTGTTCAGCAACTACTGTGGGGAGACCTATGTTCTTGAAGCTCTAGAATGTTATAAAAATGGGTCCCAATCCCTCTGTTGGATTTTTTATATATTTTATATTATGAAGAATACAACAGGAGGAGCTGGCAGCATTCCAGGGTGAGCAGAAACACTCAAAACTCCAAATGAAGTTAGAACAAAGCAAAGGAATGTGGTAGAAGGCTCTCACAATCAAATGAGTGTAAAAAGGCAGTGCAAAGAGCAATAATGATGTGCAGGGGTGTTGCTAGGTGGCAAAAAGACCAGGGGCTTCAGCCCGAAGTCCGACGCACCGGGGTGGGGGGGAGTGGCAAGGATTTTTTTGGGGTGGGCGGTGGGGTTGTGTGACCTACCTGACATACATACACTGACCTACCTGACATACATACACTGACCTACCTGACATACATACACTGACCTACCTGACATACATACACTGACCTACCTGACATACATACACTGACCTACCTGACATACACTGACCTAACTGACATACATACACTGACCTACCTCACATACATACACTGACCTACCTGACATACATACACTGACCTACCTGACATACATACACTGACCTACCTCACATACATACACTGACCTACCTGACATACATACACTGACCTACCTGACATACACTGACCTACCTGACATACATACACTGACCTACCTCACATACATACACTGACCTACCTGACATACATACACTGACCTACCTGACATACATACACTGACCTACCTCACATACATACACTAACGGTAGTGACATACATACACTGAACTACCTGACATGCATACACTGACCTACCTGACATACATACACTGACCTACCTCACATACATACACTAACGGTAGTGACATACATACACTGACCTACCTGACATACACTGACCTACCTGACATACATACACTGACCTACCTGACATACACTGACCTACCTGACATACATACACTGACCTACTTGACATACATGCACTGACCTACCCGACATACATACACTGACCTAACAGACATACACTGACCTACCAGACATACATACACTGACATACACTGACCTACCTGACATACATACACTGACCTACCTGATATACACTGACCTACCTGACATACATACACTGACCTACCTGACATACACTGACCTACCTGACATACATGAACTGACGGTAGTGACATGCATACACTGATCTACCTGACCAGGAGACAGTCTTTAGCAGCTCAGCTTAGCCGTGGTGTGCGGCGAGCGGCGTGCCCATCATCATCACAGGCAGGCAGCCAGAGGAGGAGAGGAGAGCTACCTGCCTGAGCGCCAAGGGAGGAGCGGTGATCTCATAGTGATGTGGCACGGTGGCATTGTAATTCCCAGCTTCTGGAGCTTGCAGCGCCTATGATGGACGTCACACGTCCAGCGGTCCCCGTATTGGACCAGTGGGACATCCATCATAGGCGCTGCAGGCTCCAGAAGGCAGGAATCTGCTATGTCACTCAGCCGCACTCGGCGGCGCTCGGGATCAGATCGGTCCCCGCTCGGTGGCGGTTCTCTGGGCTAACAATACAACAGTGCAAGCCTGAGACCCAGGGCTTTTTGGGGACCCATTCGGGGTTCCAGCCCCCCAAGCCCCCCCCCCTCCCGACGCCACTGGAGATGTGGTGGAAGGCTCTGGTGGAGGGAGTTCTCAAAAGATATAAACAGCACCGAAAACCCCACCTGTAATAGAGGTATCACTTTTGGGTGGATAGAGTCTCTAAAAATGAGGTTCTTAACTCACATCAGCTTCTGTCTCACAATCAAATGAGTGTAACAAGGCAGTGCAAAGAGCAATAATGATGTGCAGCAAACCAAAAAGAACAAGTCCCATTTCTATTTGCCAGTGTTAACACCATGAGAGATTAGTTCTGGTTGGTCACTTTAGGTTACAGCAATTTGCACATTATCTTTTCCCTTTTAAGTATGAAAAGCGATCATTAAAAATAATGTAAACCTTTTTATTTCAGGCTTTGTATTAGGAAACGTTTGCCCACTTTACTCTTTTGTGAGTCTTTTAATCCAGCATGAAAAGTTGGATAGAAAAGTACCAGATATTTTCTGAAAAAAGATACAGTAAAAACGACATTAATAATAGCATAAGCAAAATAATATTAATAATATCACATCTTTAGAACTGTGTTAGTATTCACTACAAAACAATAGCTAGAGCAATTGCTTAAAATTAGATTTTTAATTTGTAACCTGAGTGCAGCAACAAGTTCATTTATTTCCATTTTCTCTGTTCAGTTTAAAGTGAACCTATCACCTGTGATTAAAGTTAGATCATGGGAACCATGACACGATGTATAGCTTTTATTTATAGATTTGTATTTAAAAACACAAAAAAAATAAAAAATTGTCAGCAGTCATCATTCTCATTATACATAATTTTCAATGTCCTAGAACACTACATGTTTTCAATAAAGTAAAAAGAAACATAATGCAGTATATAGCTTCCACTTATAGATTTTTGTTAAAAAAAAATCAAAACAAAACAAAATTGTCAGCTGTAATAATTCTCATCATGCATAATTTTCAATATTTTCTTCTTATTCAATGGTATTGGAAATGAAATTCATATTATTGTAGCGGTACCCCCATGGGGGCTGCTGATTGACTCTATACCCCACTGGCTACCCCGACTCTGCAGATCCTCTCTTACCTCTGACACCTTGAGTTCCATTCTGAAAGGTCACGTTAGTAATGAGAAACTCACACTATGTTACTGAACCACTCTGAAATTTTTACTGTGGTATGAAATAACACTAGAAAAAGGGTTATGAATAACAGATGAATGAATACAAGTTATGATTGACAGAGGTATTATTCAGTGCACATATAACATACACTTGTAACCTGATGACAACCTGAAGGGGTATATGTGAACAGGTGCAGAGTGAGATAGATCTTCAATACTTTTAACTTGTGTATTGGATACATTCCCACTGGAGACCTCAGCACACAGACCAGCATAAGAAATGCACAAACAGTGAATCCAGTAACTCAATACAAGTTCTGACTATTTCTCACTAAATGGATCCCCCTAGGTTATAGTTCAGTGCAGAACTCCAATGTAGTACAGTAAGCTTTGTAGAAGAAAAAAGTGGTAAATTTTCCTTAATTTCCGTATGTCTTCAGCTAGCCTTAAATTATACTGCAGTGATGATGTTGTATTTATTTGTAATCCAAAGGGACAAATGCAATGGCTGCAGAACAAGATGCTAATAATTGCACAGCTGAAGAACTTTCCGCACTTATAGATACCTTCTTATATGTGTATGAGTAGTACAGTACCGACCTTACAGCTCATGGAAAAAAAACAAGGCCCCAGAGTCTAGCTGTATGATGTCTGCAAAAAACGAATCCACAGCCGTGGAACTATAAGCCTCACCAGCAGTCTGTAGGAAAGAAACACACCCAGCAATACCGTAGTCACTACTTGGATGGGCAGGTGCCCTCTCATCACAATGGATCCCGGTGGATGCTGGACTCCATCCAGAATCTCCTCCTGGTGTCTCCGTTAGGGAAGATGGCGTTGCCACGCCGTGCTGCAACTCCCGGTGGGCTGGAATGCAACAACATGAGTCACTTCCTCATCCAGACTACAAATCCCACAATGCATAGCTGCATTCGCTTCTTAAAAGGAAGGAAAAATCCTGACAGATGTCAGCGGTCACTAGAGGGAGCCAAACCCTTATTTAGGAAACAATAAACCACTTAAAGTGGTTGTAAACCCACTTTTTCAACTTGCACCTACAGGTAAGCCTAGATTAAGGCTTACCTGTAGGTGCAAGAAATATCTCCTAAACCTACACGGTTTAGGAGATATTTACTAAAAAGACAGGCGCCGCTGTCTACGGCGCATGCGCGCCGTAGACAACGGCGCATTCATGGGGTTAATCCCATTCACAAAATCGGCTACTTCCCAGCAATCGCTGGGCGTAGCCGAATGTGACGGCTCCCGCACGCATGCGCGGAGTCACGTCTTCGCCGCTCCGTCCAATCACAGCGCCGGAGCGGCGCTGTGATTGGCTGGTGCGGCGATACCCAGAAGTAACATTCCGGCTATCGCCGCAGTGATGTCTGCGTCTGGACAGAGGGACGCGGACTGCTTCGGGGGCCCCGATCTAAGGTAAGTGGTACATAATGAGCTAGCATGCTAGTCATACTAGCTCATTATGCCTTTCTCTTGCAGGTGGGCAAAAAAAAAAAAAAAGTTAGTGGGTTTACAACCACTTTAACATAATAACTATAGTAGCAACCCCTGGGCTACATTATTATTTGGTAGCTTCAACCATTGTAGTAAATGGTTGAAGAGATATTAGGCATTATGTAGTTCTAGGAGTAACTTAAAATGCTAAACAAGCATCTGAATATTTAATTTAATTTCAGCTGTTTTCTTCTCTGTGGGGGGAATTTACTAAAGCTGGAGAGTGCAAAATCTTTTGCAGCTCTGCATAGAAATCAATCAGCTTCCAGGTTTTATTGTCAAAGCTTAATTGAACAAGCTAAAGTTAAAAGCTACCATGCACAGCTGCACCAGTTTTTGCACTCTCCAGGTTTAGTAAATCAACCCCTTAATCTCCTATTATGATGACTCCATTCCATACTACATGGCCTGTAAAACTAAGCTTCCTTTACCCATTCAGTAGGGAATATAAATCCGGCCATACTTACATCGAAAATTTGGCCGAATCAGCAGGGACCAACCAAGTTTTGATCCATGCATGGGCAGGCTAATTCGGTACAACCAACCTGTTTGATTTTTCTACATGTGATTATTTTTAGCGGCTACAGCTGCTAGCAATAATCATTGTATTCTGGTGACTAGGAAAGCTCCCTGTGTCCTCCACCCCCCCCCCCAGCAAAATATAATATCGCTGTGGGAGACATTCCCCATCAACATTAACTGTGTTGATGGGGGGATCAAGCGACCAGCTCTCTGCTCACGGAGCACTGAGAACCAAGTGATCAGCGGTGTTCGATTGCTCGGTTCTCAGTCTTAGAGCCTGCGGCGAACAGATGCATCTTCGGACCAATGCTGCATCCACCTAGGTAAGTATGATCCTTAAAAAAAAAATGGTCATTGATGGTCAAAAATTTCGAACTTCTCTTTTTAAGTCTTGACAATTAAAACTAGAAGTTGATTGATTACTTTGCACAGCTTCACCAGATTCTGTGTGCTCATTTTAGTAAATCTCTCCCTGTGTGTTTTTAAACATATTTTTTTACTACATATAATATATGGCTAGGTTCACACTATATGCAGGTGCCGGATTATGATGGGGCTGCTGGGCCTGCACAAATGCGGCCACCAGGAAATCAGCATAGTGTGAACCTGGCTTAATTGTTATACAAATAAACATTACATAATGAAGGGTTCCCAGAGTACAACTGGTTAACAATATGAAGAGCAGACATTATGTTCTTTCAGGTGATGCTGTCTTTCCTTGAAGCCTTTGATGGAGCTATACAGAGGGAGGGGGAGAGAGGAGGATGAGTCACTCTTCTAATTCAGTCACTGGAGAGTAGGGATGGGCTATCTGTTCAAGTCGAACATGAGTTCGACTCGAACATTGGCTGTTCGCACCGTTCGCTGAACAGCGAACAATTTGGGGTGTTCGCGGCAAATTCGAAAAGCCGTGGAACACCCTTTAAAAGTCTATGGGAGAAATCTAAAGTGCTAATTTTAAAGGTTAATATGCAAGTTATTGTCATAAAAAGTGTTTGGGCATCTGGGTCCTGCCCCAGGGGACATGTATCAATGCAAAAAAAAGTTTTAAAAATTGCAGTTTTTTCGGGAGCAGTGATTTTAATAATGCTTAAAGTGAAACAATAAAAGAGAAATATTCCTTTAAATTTCGTACCTGGGGGGTGTCTATAGTATGCCTGTAAAGTGGCGCGTGTTTCCCGTGTTTATAACAGTCTCTGCACAAAATGAAATTTCTAAAGGAAAAAAAGTCATTTAAAACTACTCACGGCTGTAATAAATTGTCGGGTCCCGGCAATACAGATAAAAGTCATTGAAAGTCATTGACCGTTCAGGTCTGGTATGGATTTTAAGGGGAACCCCGCACCAGAATTAAAAAAAACAGGCGTGGGGTTCCCCCCAAAAATCCACACCAGACCCTTATCCAAGCACGAAATCTGTCCGGCCGCAGGAAAAGAGGGGGGCACGAGAGAGCGCCCCCCCCCTCCTGAACCATACCAGGCCACATGCCCTCAACATGGGGAGGATGTCCCCATGTTGATGGGGACAAGGGCCTCATCCCCTCAACCCTTGCCCGGTGGTTGTGGAGGTCTGCGGGCGGGGCGCTTATCGGAATCTGGAAGCCCCCTTTAACAAAGGGGGCCTCCAGATCCCGCCCCCCCCTATGTGAATTGGTAAGGCCTACCATTTCACAAAAAAAAGTGTCAAAATGTTAAAAACCACAGTACACAGTCCTTTATTAAAAATAAAAAAAATAAAAATAAAAAATAGATTCCAGCGATGTAATCCAATAAATCCATCCTCCATCTCTCTCCAGCGATGTCGATCTCCAGCGATGGATGTTCTCCAGCGACTCCAGCGATGGATGTTCTCCAACGACTCAAGCGAGGAACAGCACGCGGTCCTGCCTCCACTGAAGGCACCCAGCCAATGACGCAGCTTCAGCTTGACAGCTCTTATGTAGCTGAGGGCGGGGCCATCTGTCACGTGACCCCGTCCCCCTCTGACAAGGGGAAACGTCTGGGTTTCCCAGTGACGTGTACTGTTGACCCCGCCCCGCCCTGATGCAACGAGAAACCGACGAGAACATCCATCGCTGGAGATCGACATCGCTGGAGAGAGATGGAGGATGGATTTACTGGATTACATCGCTGTAATCTCTTTTTTATTTTTATTTTTTTTATTTTTAATAAAGGACTTGTCCCAAGCTGTGTACTGTGGTTTTTAAAAAAAAAAATTGTGAAATGGTAGGGGTACAATGTACCCCTACCAATTCACATGGGGGGGCCAGGATCTGGAGGCCCCCTTTGTTAAAGGGGCTTCCAAATTTCGATAAGCCCCCCGCCCGCAGACCCCCACAACCACCGGGCAAGGGTTGTGGGGATGAGGCCCTTGTCCCCATGAACATGGGGGCATCCTTCTTGAAGGGTCTGGTATGGATTTTTGGGGGGAAACCCATGCCATTGTTTTTTTATTTTGGAGCGGAGTTCTCCTTAATATCCATACCAGACCTGAAGGGCCTGGTAATGGAATTTTGGGGGAACCTCTCGCATTTTTTTTTTTTCAATTACTTTTATCTGTATTGCTGGGACCCGACAATTCATTACAGCCGCGAGTAGTTCTTTCCCGCCGAGGGTACGCACATATGCGTACTCGGCTTTCGGGGGTTATACCGGGATGATGCCTGCAGCTGCAGGCATCATCCCGGTACCGTTGTTTAGAGCCGGCGATTGGCTTTCCAGGTATAACAACCGATGCGGCTAAAAGCCGCTCGGTTGTTATACCGCAGGAGCGGGAGGGAACATCCCCCCCTCCCGCCGCCTCCGTCGCTCTTACCGGGCCTCCCGTCCCACCGGGAGACCCGATCCATGATCCGCCACCTCGGGCGGCTAGAGACAGTCTGTATCGAAGCCGCGAACGGCTTTGACTCAGTCTCTTCACTGTAACCACGGAAGCAACGTCATGACGTCACGTCCGGGTTACTCGGCTGCCAATGGCGCCTAATTTAAAAAAGTACACAGTATTCAGAATCGCCGTTTTTGGCAATCTGAATACTTTGAAGTGCAAAGGAGGGAATGGGGGTCTTTTAGACCTCCGATCTCTCCATAAAGAGTACCTGTCACCACTTATTACTGTCACAAGGGATGTTTACATTCCTTGTGACAGCAATAAAAGTGATCAAATTTTTTTTTCTTTTAAAAACACTATTTTTAATTATAAAAATAAATTAAATAAATTAAAAAATATATATATTTTAAAGCGCCCCTGTCCCCACGAGCTCGCGCAGCACAGAAAACGCATACGGAAGTCGCGCCCGCATATGAAAACTGCGTTCAAATCACACATGTGAGATATCGCCGCGATCGTCAGAGTGAGAGCAATAATTATAGCCATAGACCTCCTCTATAACTCTAACCTAGTAGCCGTAAAAAAAATTAAAGAGCCGCCTATGGAGATTTTAAGGTACCGTAGTTTGTCGCCATTCCACGAGTGCGGGCAATTATAAAGCATGACATCTTTGGTATCTATTTACTCAGTGTAACATCATCTTTCACATTATACAAAAAAATTGGACTAACTTTGCTTTTACATTTTTTTAAAATTCATGAAAGTAAATTTTTCCAAAAAAGTTGCGTTTAAAACCCAGCTGCGAAAATACTGTGCGACATAAAATATTGCAACGATCACCATTTTATTCTCTAGATTCTCTGCTAAAAAAATATATATAATGTTTGGGGTTTCTAAGTTATTTTCTAGCAAAAAATACGCATTTTACCTTGTAAACACCAAATGTCAGAAATGGGCTTAGTCATGAAAGGGTTAAATTACTTTTTTCCTTTAGAAATGTCATTTTGTGCAGAGACTGTTATAAACACGCACCACTTTGCAGGCATACTATAGACACCCCCCAGGTACGAAAAAAGCCAAATGTTTTTTTAAAAGAGAAAGAGAACAATTGTTATATTCAGAGATAAACTATCCCCCTATATACACCATCAACCATCCATCGGTAGTATATAGCATTTATTTTATTTATATTATTTTTTTAAAAGGTTTCTCCTTAAAAGAGCTTTCAAAGAAGCCAAATGTTTTCTTAAAAGGGAAAAAAAAACATTTGTTATCTTCAATGAGAAACTATTCCCTTATACGTGCCATCAACCATCCAGCTATTGGTAACTAATATTCTTGGATATACATCAAATGACTATCTATGACAGAATATACACCACAGAGTTTTTAGATGGATGGTGACTGTAGTTATAACTGAAACAGGTTTCACAGATGACCTCTGCTTCTTCAGATAGAAATAGGAATAAGGATTTCCAATTATAGAATTATAGAAACTTATGTTAGAACCAAAGCTTATTATCGTTCATGCATCATCAATAGTGTTCATATCACAGAAAAGACTTACACAAAGCATACAATATGGCATTGCACTTATGGGCATAACCAGATTCATAGGAACCTGCCTCCTAATTTCTCTCTCTTTCTTTCTAATGTAGACTTCTATGACTTAATGAAAAATGTTGATTAGTATAATATATAACTATATAATATCAAACCCCTTAGTCATACCTTTCTCATATCTAGCCAGCAAAAAAAAAAAACCTTGAACAACTAACAAAAGCCACCCTCCTGATCACAGAGAACACCTAGTATTCTTTTTCTATACTCTCTTGTCTACTCTTGCTCTGTTATGGAAGTATACCATAGAGCAGGGGTAGGCAACCCCCAGCACGGGTGCTGCAAATGGCACGCAAAGCCTCTTTTGCCGGCACTTGACTTCCTCCCCATCAGCAGAGCAGCGCAGGGAAGTGTCAGTGAGACACTAATGCATTCCAATTCCAGAATTCCCCACGCCGCACCTGCACTGAGGGGGAGGCACAGTGCCCCCACACATTGTAAAAGATGGGAAACATTGTTTGGTTCTCTAACTTTGCTG
This sequence comes from Rana muscosa, assembly GCA_029206835.1. Taxonomy (NCBI): domain Eukaryota; kingdom Metazoa; phylum Chordata; class Amphibia; order Anura; family Ranidae; genus Rana; species Rana muscosa. The sequence goes on from CM055122.1 coordinate 1,027,217,745, forward strand.
TAGCTGCGATCATCAGCTTTTGTGATGGGGAATAGATTGGGTGCCGTTTTGCTAGGGGGGGGGTGGTCCCTGTTTCCAGAAGGAGGAGGACTGTCATTGGCCACTGCTAAAGCCAATCACAGTCCTGCTAGCCCCGTCCACGCTCAAAATCGGCACGCTTAATTTCTTTGAAGACATTTTTCGGCACACTGTGCTCAAAAGGTTGCCTACCCCTGCCATAGAGGATTATGTTTCTTCAAGAGCATCCTAGGAAGGTTACAGAAATCAAATACTGTATATACACCATAGTTATCAAGCATTATATTTAGTGGGTATCCATTTGTATTCTGCACTAAATACAGGCATATACACTAATTCTCAAGAAGGTGCTTTGCTACATCATCTTGGTCATTCCATAAAAACATGTCTATGAACTAACATACAATTGAATGAAGCTTTTAACCTGTTCTTACCTGAAATTATGTCACTGGGTGCAGATCCCTAGGGCTAGTAGAGATGGCATATGAAGTAAATTAGGCTAAGAAATAGAAACGCCATGATATCTATTGGAAAGATCATACATTCTAAGTCATTAAATGTATTAGCACCCACCCTAATGGTTCAAAAATCTTTCCTATGTATCCTGTGCAAAAGTATAGGGACATCTTTCCACCAGAAATACATAGTGAAGAGACAAGCTGCCTGTGTTTGTATCCTCAACCATGCCTCATTATACCGGTTAATTTCTGGTGTGTGACGTAGGTGTGGGGAATAGTACGGAAAATTGTGTAGGCACGAATGTGGGACATACAGAAATTTGGGGTTTGTGAATGTGAACACAAAACAAACATACACTGTAGGTTATAAAACTTATAAAAACACAATCAAATCCCTGGGTAGGATAATGAAAGTTTTCTATAGCAGCGCTCAGGTGGTCAATAGACTCCCTTGTCCACTCACTCTTATTTACAGTTCATAAGAGTACATATAGAACTTATGAAAAAAGATGTTGTTGTAAATGACATATAGCTCCAGATGTCTTCTTAATATGATCCACTTTAAATCATCAGTTGTATCCCCTTTCGGGTGGGTACTCACCACACACAGGATTTAAACAGGCACCTCACAGATCCCATCCGATGGTCATCCGATCATCCTAATCCTGGTTCTGATTACTCCTTCTAAAGCCTCCAGAGATCACCCGATAATCACCAGCAGATGTTCAAAGTGAAAGGAAAGAGAAGCCACCAATAGTGTAATCCCGTAGAGTATCTTTTAATCAGTCTATAAAAATTGTTTCCACAACATATCTTCCATATGGTAAAAATCAAGCAGTAAAATAGCAGCAGTGTAATTCAAAACCGCCGTGCTGTTCCCCCAGGCTCCTAACAGGTGCAGTGTATCAGCTGGTACAGCTTGTGTTTAACCAGACTTACTGCCGCTTCCTGTGTTTGGAGCGCACCTGGAACGCACCAACGTCACTTCCTTTCAGCCGCAAAGTCACACCCTGACGTTTCGTCTTCTCGACTTCCTCTGAGGGCGTGACTCTGCAGCACGGCTCACAGGAATATATACACACACAAGTGATTGAAAGACAAGTTTAACCCCTCCTATATGCTAATCAATGCCATTTAATTACTCAAATCGGCAGAACGCATTGTAGTCACAGGGGTCTCGTCATTTTAAATCACTTAACACATTAAATCAACAATAACCTCTTATACATTGATCTTGAAAAGCGTTATTAAGATAATAATAACATAATCGAATAGTTAAAATAAATCAATAAAAGCTGAGTCTCCATAATATCATTCATTATCACAGATAAGCACCCAGCACTAGTGCCATCTTGAGTATGAATACCAAACAGCAGTCTAAATTTCTACAAAAATAGGAATAAATTATATATATATATATATCTCAACACTCAACGTTAAAATACAATATTAAAATTAAATATATAAAATTTACTTCTAAAAAATCCTAAAACATACTACATAAAATGCTAATCGTCAAAATTGTTTCATAATTATGTTATTAATACCTAAAGGTTTATAAATAAATTCCACATATATATAATATAAACCTACTAAACGGTAAAACAAATAATAACACTAAAAGTCACTAATGAAACAATTTATATCTAACTCGACGTTTAACCCTTTGGGGGTGAGGGTATCCAAGGAATAAATCCAAAAAGTTTCTCGTTTGGATAATTCCCTTACCAAATTACTTCCTCTCCATGTAGGTTTAATATGGTCCACCCCCCAAAATTTCAAGCCTAAAGGGTTTTGATCATGATGTAGCTTAAAATGGAGAGACACATTATGGTCTTTAAACCCCAATTTAATATTCTTAATGTGTTCTCCAATCCTTACTTTAAGGCATCTTTTTGTCCGTCCCACATACATTAACCCACATGGGCATAATAACACATATACCACATGTGTGATATTACAAGTTATAAACTCTTTGATGGCGAATTCTTTTTTTATTTACTGTGGATGTAAAGCAGTCAATACCTCTTATGGGTTCAGCTATTTCTCTACACGCCTTACACTTACGGCAAGCAAAAAAACCTTTTTTGTCCCAAAAGGACAATGGTCTTCTTGGTTGATCCAGCACCTTTTTTACCACCTTGTCTCCTACATTAGGTGCCTTTCTATAAATAAATTTAGGAGCTTCTGGCAACACTGGTTTCAAACTTTTATCTAGACAGAGTACATGCCAATGATTTTTTAACACTGTCTCAACCTCTCTATATTGTGCATGGAATGATGAAATAAAACTCCACTCATGGCAGGTTGAAGTTCGAATCCTCACACCTTCTCCTACTACTTGTTCTCGTGGTATCGCTCTAATCTCCTCTGAGATTCTATCCAATTCTTGGGGTTTATACCCCTTCTCTCTGAATCTGTTTTTCAATATTACAGACTGAGACAGATAATTCTCTTCTGTAGAGCAATTTCGTTTCACCCGCATAAATTGTCCTTTTGGTATATTTTTTAACCAAACCGGGTGGTGGCCACTTTGTATAGGCAGGAAACTATTCCGGTCTGTTGGTTTGAAAAATACTTTTGTGTCTAATTTATCACCATTTCTATAGATGCTGACATCCAAAAAATCTATTTGATCTTTACTCCATGTACTCGTCAATTTAATATTGTTGGAGTTATTATTGAGATATGTTAAAAAATTATTAAGAGATATTTCAGATCCTTCCCATATAAAAATAATATCATCAATGAATCGTCTGTAAAACAGGAGTTCCCGTCTTTTATTCACAAAAATATACTTATCCTCCCACTCCCCCATAAATAAATTTGCAATACTAGGTGCAAATTTTGCGCCCATTGCCACGCCTCTCTTTTGGATAAAAAACTCATTGTTGAACCAAAAATAGTTATGTGACAAACAAAAATCTAAAACCTCTTTTAAAAAAACTTTTTGATGATGGGGAAGATCATCTCTTTGGCTCAAAGCCCAATTGAGGGCGAGTAGGGCGTCGTCATGCTGTATTATTGTATACAGGGAGGATACGTCAGACGTCACAAAAAATACTTCTCCTCGGTCTTCTAAATGTATATTCTGCAGGGATTGTAATAAATCCTTGGTGTCCTTCAAATACGCTTTTGTTGTTTTGACACTACTCTGCAAAAACCGATCCAAGTACTCCCCTATCCTTGAGGTTACAGAGCCAATCCCATTCACAATTGGCCTGGCTGGGGGATTTTGGGAGTCTTTATGTATTTTGGGTAGCGTATAAATTGTAGGAATCCTTGTACTGCTTGGTGTCAAATAACGCTTCTCTTTAACTGTTAAAGTATGTCCTTTAAATCCATACTCCACCAAGTGGCCCAATTCTACATTATATTGAGGTGTAGGGTCGTGACTTAATTTTTTATATGTATCAGTGTCAGCCAACATTTCTGTTAATTGGCCAACATAATAATCTTTCGACAAGACCACCACACCTCCTCCTTTATCTGCTGGTCTGACTACTACATCATTTCTTTTCTCCAACATTTCTATGCCATCGCAAATAAATCGAGGATTAACTCCTTTTTTGGGAATAATTTTCTCCATATCTCGTAATACTAAACTTTTAAACACCTCAAGGTGATGAATTGCCGTATTTGGGGGGTTAAATAGAGACTTATTTTTAAGTCCACTATCAACCGCCACTGATGATCCAATGTTTCCACTCACTGGGTTTGACATTTTATTCAAGAAATATTTCTTGATACTGAGTTTCCTCATGTATCTATGAATATCAATATATACATCGAATTTGTTTATCGATCTTTTCAAACCACATTTCAGACCTAATTGTAGGATATTGGTCTCTTTGTGTGTCAAATCAACCCCACTGAGGTTATAGATACCAGTTAGTCTTTTTCCAGCCTCCTTTTTTTGCTGGATTCGTGCTCCTGCTCTACATCCTCGTTTTCTGTTCTCCTTAAACTTTGTTGTTGAGTATGATCCCAGTTCTGTTGGTCCCTCCACTGTTGGTCTCTGTACTCGGGTGCATATTGTTGATGTGAGGGTACTTGATAATGCGTGGGTACTTGTTGAGGGTAATACTGTGAGTATTGGGTTGGTGGTCTCCCCCTTTGTGGTGGTTGACCCCTTCCTCTCCTCCTGTTTCCCCTTCCTCTCCATTGAAAAGGACGTGGATGATAGGCCTCATTCCTATCTACTCCATCCCTCAAGGTCTCATATCTATTAGCCACCGGGACATTGTAGGTTTCATTGTGAGCCATATACTGTTGGTTCACACTTGTGTTCCCACGACCCTTTCCTCCTCTCCCTCTCCCTTGATTATCTCTCCTAGGGGTGAGGTGATTGAAGGGTGGGGCAGTGGTATTAGTCCTACTGGGGTTATTCATCCTTTGTGTTTGTCTAGGAGTACTAGGCATGGATGTTCCATTTTGACTAGGAACTGGATCCACTTCAATTTGTATATCATTATTCGCCAAATCATTTGTATGCGTTCCATCTTGCCAGTAATAGATGGTATTATTTTTAAAATCATTTAAATCTCGATAAAATTTCTTAGTTTTTTTCTTTTGAGTATCTTTATCGACTTTCTCAAGTCTCTTTTTAATCCTATTATTGAAATCAATTATCTGCTGTGTATCTTTAATTGGATCCAACTGTGCTTGAAGTTGGTTGATCCTATTCTCCAATTTAATCATTTTCTTCTTTTTTCTTTGCAGAATAAGTTCCTGCAACTGTAAACCCACTCCATTAAAAAACTTTAGCCACTCAGACATTGATTCAGGATCATCCAAAGCGTCTTGAGGTGCTACTTCCCACCTCAGACTGCGAACTATAATTTTTTCTTTCAAATAATGTTCAATAGTACAGATGTCCCACCACGTCCTAACCTGCTTTTCCAAAGCGCTTCCTAGTGCTGTAATAATACCGCTATAATTTTCTTCTAGTCTGACTTGTTCATTAACAGAGAACAAGTTAGCTATATCTAATTGTCTGTTATTCAGAAATCTGATCGCATCCATTGCAAAGCCAGAGATTAAACACAAAGTATACAAAAATTAAAGTGAAGTTCCCCTGGCCTTCTTTCACTATCCCAGCGCTAAAGAAGCTCACAGGTGACTTATAACAGACTACAATGAATACGTGACCGTATTCATTAACCCAAATGTTCACTATATGTATCTATATCAGCAGCCGCTTAAACACAACAAATATTTTGCAGAACATAAAACTATAAAACTTATAAAAACACAATCAAATCCCTGGGTAGGATAATGAAAGTTTTCTATAGCAGCGCTCAGGTGGTCAATAGACTCCCTTGTCCACTCACTCTTATTTACAGTTCATAAGAGTACATATAGAACTTATGAAAAAAGATGTTGTTGTAAATGACATATAGCTCCAGATGTCTTCTTAATATGATCCACTTTAAATCATCAGTTGTATCCCCTTTCGGGTGGGTACTCACCACACACAGGATTTAAACAGGCACCTCACAGATCCCATCCGATGGTCATCCGATCATCCTAATCCTGGTTCTGATTACTCCTTCTAAAGCCTCCAGAGATCACCCAATAATCACCAGCAGATGTTCAAAGTGAAAGGAAAGAGAAGCCACCAATAGTGTAATCCCGTAGAGTATCTTTTAATCAGTCTATAAAAATTGTTTCCACAACATATCTTCCATATGGTAAAAATCAAGCAGTAAAATAGCAGCAGTGTAATTCAAAACCGCCGTGCTGTTCCCCCAGGCTCCTAACAGGTGCAGTGTATCAGCTGGTACAGCTTGTGTTTAACCAGACTTACTGCCACTTCCTGTGTTTGGAGCGCACCTGGAACGCACCAACGTCACTTCCTTTCAGCCGCAAAGTCACACCCTGACGTTTCGTCTTCTCGACTTCCTCTGAGGGCGTGACTCTGCAGCACGGCTCACAGGAATATATACACACACAAGTGATTGAAAGACAAGTTTAACCCCTCCTATATGCTAATCAATGCCATTTAATTACTCAAATCGGCAGAACGCATTGTAGTCACAGGGGTCTCGTCATTTTAAATCACTTAACACATTAAATCAACAATAACCTCTTATACATTGATCTTGAAAAGCGTTATTAAGATAATAATAACATAATCGAATAGTTAAAATAAATCAATAAAAGCTGAGTCTCCATAATATCATTCATTATCACAGATAAGCACCCAGCACTAGTGCCATCTTGAGTATGAATACCAAACAGCAGTCTAAATTTCTACAAAAATAGGAATAAATTATATATATATATATCTCAACACTCAACGTTAAAATACAATATTAAAATTAAATATATAAAATTTACTTCTAAAAAATCCTAAAACATACTACATAAAATGCTAATCGTCAAAATTGTTTCATAATTATGTTATTAATACCTAAAGGTTTATAAATAAATTCCACATATATATAATATAAACCTACTAAACGGTAAAACAAATAATAACACTAAAAGTCACTAATGAAACAATTTATATCTAACTCGACGTTTAACCCTTTGGGGGTGAGGGTATCCAAGGAATAAATCCAAAAAGTTTCTCGTTTGGATAATTCCCTTACCAAATTACTTCCTCTCCATGTAGGTTTAATATGGTCCACCCCCCAAAATTTCAAACCTAAAGGGTTTTGATCATGATGTAGCTTAAAATGGAGAGACACATTATGGTCTTTAAACCCCAATTTAATATTCTTAATGTGTTCTCCAATCCTTACTTTAAGGCATCTTAAAAAGGTAAAAAAGGTGCTGGATCAACCAAGAAGACCATTGTCCTTTTGGGACAAAAAAGGTTTTTTTGCTTGCCGTAAGTGTAAGGCGTGTAGAGAAATAGCTGAACCCATAAGAGGTATTGACTGCTTTACATCCACAGTAAATAAAAAAGAATTTGCCATCAAAGAGTTTATAACTTGTAATATCACACATGTGGTATATGTGTTATTATGCCCATGTGGGTTAATGTATGTGGGACGGACAAAAAGATGCCTTAAAGTAAGGATTGGAGAACACATTAAGAATATTAAATTGGGGTTTAAAGACCATAATGTGTCTCTCCATTTTAAGCTACATCATGATCAAAACCCTTTAGGTTTGAAATTTTGGGGGGTGGACCATATTAAACCTACATGGAGAGGAAGTAATTTGGTAAGGGAATTATCCAAACGAGAAACTTTTTGGATTTATTCCTTGGATACCCTCACCCCCAAAGGGTTAAACGTCGAGTTAGATATAAATTGTTTCATTAGTGACTTTTAGTGTTATTATTTGTTTTACCGTTTAGTAGGTTTATATTATATATATGTGGAATTTATTTATAAACCTTTAGGTATTAATAACATAATTATGAAACAATTTTGACGATTAGCATTTTATGTAGTATGTTTTAGGATTTTTTAGAAGTAAATTTTATATATTTAATTTTAATATTGTATTTTAACGTTGAGTGTTGAGATATATATATATATAATTTATTCCTATTTTTGTAGAAATTTAGACTGCTGTTTGGAATTCATACTCAAGATGGCACTAGTGCTGGGTGCTTATCTGTGATAATGAATGATATTATGGAGACTCAGCTTTTATTGATTTATTTTAACTATTCGATTATGTTATTATTATCTTAATAACGCTTTTCAAGATCAATGTATAAGAGGTTATTGTTGATTTAATGTGTTAAGTGATTTAAAATGACGAGACCCCTGTGACTACAATGCGTTCTGCCGATTTGAGTAATTAAATGGCATTGATTAGCATATAGGAGGGGTTAAACTTGTCTTTCAATCACTTGTGTGTGTATATATTCCTGTGAGCCGTGCTGCAGAGTCACGCCCTCAGAGGAAGTCGAGAAGACGAAACGTCAGGGTGTGACTTTGCGGCTGAAAGGAAGTGACGTTGGTGCGTTCCAGGTGCGCTCCAAACACAGGAAGCGGCAGTAAGTCTGGTTAAACACAAGCTGTACCAGCTGATACACTGCACCTGTTAGGAGCCTGGGGGAACAGCACGGCGGTTTTGAATTACACTGCTGCTATTTTACTGCTTGATTTTTACCATATGGAAGATATGTTGTGGAAACAATTTTTATAGACTGATTAAAAGATACTCTACGGGATTACACTATTGGTGGCTTCTCTTTCCTTTCACTTTGAACATCTGCTGGTGATTATCGGGTGATCTCTGGAGGCTTTAGAAGGAGTAATCAGAACCAGGATTAGGATGATCGGATGACCATCGGATGGGATCTGTGAGGTGCCTGTTTAAATCCTGTGTGTGGTGAGTACCCACCCGAAAGGGGATACAACTGATGATTTAAAGTGGATCATATTAAGAAGACATCTGGAGCTATATGTCATTTACAACAACATCTTTTTTCATAAGTTCTATATGTACTCTTATGAACTGTAAATAAGAGTGAGTGGACAAGGGAGTCTATTGACCACCTGAGCGCTGCTATAGAAAACTTTCATTATCCTACCCAGGGATTTGATTGTGTTTTTATAAGTTTTATAGTTTTATGTTCTGCAAAATATTTGTTGTGTTTAAGCGGCTGCTGATATAGATACATATAGTGAACATTTGGGTTAATGAATACGGTCACGTATTCATTGTAGTCTGTTATAAGTCACCTGTGAGCTTCTTTAGCGCTGGGATAGTGAAAGAAGGCCAGGGGAACTTCACTTTAATTTTTGTATACACTGTAGGTTACTCAAATTTGACTGCAAAAATACATTTTTCGGTCACCCCAAAAGACACAAGGGGGCTGATTTAGTAAAGGGAAATAGACTTGCCATTTGCAAGCGCAGTTGCACTCGGCAAGGGCATATGCTCCAGAGTTTAGTAAATGAGGGGGAACTCTGCTGACTTCCATCAGCCAATCATGTGCAAGCAAAAATATGTTGTTTTTTTTTATTTTCCTTGCATGTGATTGGGTATTATTTGAAAAGTGAAGTGTCACCTTATTTACTAAGTTATGGAGCAAATGCCCTTAAAAAGTGCAACTGCATTTGCAAAGTGCACAGGCTATTTGCCTGTAGTAAATAACCACCAAGGGAATGTGTTGTGCCTTAGAAAAAGGGTTCTTTACTGTTAAAGCTTTGAAAATGTGGAATAGTGGAGCTAGTTCTAGCCAACTTATCAGATTGTTTTAAAAATGGATGGGCATGTTCAGGGGAGGGCTGGCAGCCTTAGGCCTGGGGGGCAAGTCCAGCCAAGTGGCCCACTGAACACTGACCCACAGGCCAGCAGCCAGAAGGACCCACAGGCCAGCGGCCAGGAGGACCCCAGTGGACAGCAGGACCCACAGGTCAGTTGGCGGCCAGCAGGACCCACAAGTCGGCTGGCGGCCAGCAGGACCCACAGGTCAGCTGGCGGCCAGCAGGACCCACAGGTCAGCTGGCGGCCAGCAGGACCCACAGGTCAGTGGCTTGCTCCCAGCAGGACCCACAAGCAATGGCCAGCTCCCAGCAGGACCCACAGCCCATTGGAGTGACTACCACACTTACAGTGCTGCAAATCAAATGTACAGTGCACTTAAAACAAACAGTCCATCAGAGAGCAACTGCTCTTGTTCACATTGCTGGACGAAGATGGGGCTCAAGCAAGTGGCTGACAGATTGCTCCCTCCACACAAGTGGGTGGATGTGGGAATCCCCCCTTACTGTGACTGTCCCCTGACAGAATACACTGGTCAACACTGGTGCTGTTTGGCTGCAAGCAGCTAATTGAGCAAGGATTTCCAGCAGAAGATGATATAACAATGGGTTTCTGCCTAACATAGAGGGTTACACACCGATCAAAATTCAGCCCCTGCTGAACCCGATGAATTCTGATCTGTGTGTACCCAGCTTTACCTTATCCCTTGCTTCATCTGGCTCTCTGCAATTCTGTTACTGGTCCCCTGCAACTCCTGTGTATGTTAGGAATGACATTGGTCACACTCCAGCCTCCACTTCATACCATACGGGGTTAATCTTCCTCTATATGTGATGATGTGTTAGACCCCTTTCAAACTGAGCCGCCCATAGCGTCGGCGGTAAAACGCCGCTATTTTTACCACCCACGCTATGGTGGAAGGGGTAAAAGGGTTAAAACCGCCCGCAATGCGCTGCGCATTGCGAGCGGTATAGCCGTGCTGTCCCTTTGATTTCAATAGGCAGCAGCGGTGGAGGAGCGATATATACACCGCTCCAAAGATGCTGCTAGCAGGACTTTTTTTACCGTCCTGCTAGCGCACCGCTCCAGTGTGAAAGCCCTCTGAGCTTTCACACTGGAGACAATGGAGCAGCTTTTTAAGGGCGGATTGCAGGCGCTATTTTTAACGCTATAGTGCCTGCTATGCGCTCAAGTGTGAAAGGGGTCTTAGGGAGGAGGAGAACGCTGGAGCTGGCTGGAGCATAGAATCAGGTAAGTAAAAAAAGGCTATACCCCCTTCTCCCCTCCCCCTCCCCCACACTGCAAGAGTGGGCTTCTTCTGTACTTTCTTGGGCTGGGATAAGAAATCACATCCTTTTGCTGTGTATATTCTTGAACAGGTTAGGAATTAGTGTGACATTTTAGGTGCTACATAAGATGTAATCGACATACTGTACACATTATATCTAATTAAAAATCATTCTTTTTAGAAGATATAATGTGTATGTGGATTACATCTTATGTAGCACCTGAAATGTCACACTAATTCCTAACCTGTTGAAGAATTTTACTTTCACTTTCAATAAACCTGCAGTGAAAAGTACAGAGCAGGTTCACACGACAGTATGCAGAGCAGTGGAGACTTACAGTAAGTAGAAGTGGATCCAGTCTCCCTCCCATGCTGTACACAATCTTCACTCTGCCCTGGGGGAGGTCTCTGCTGTGTGCTGGGCGGGACCCAATCATCGATGCTGCAGTGTGAGGTTCTTCCTTCCCTGCAGGGACTGTACCAGCTCCGATCTGGGGTAGGGGGGGACTCAGGAACTCAAGGAGGGAGCCTGGAAATGGGTGTATCTGCTGCCACAGAGCAACAAACAGGGGCACATAAATTTGGTTTTGGGCTGGCAATAGGAGCATACAAGGGATACAACTAGACTTTGTGGGCAGATTTTCCAGCTCACAACCTGGCGCTCCCTCCAACCCGCCTGGACCGCCCCTGCTTGCAGCCATCCAGCTCCCAGCCCGAGCCAGTGAGTCACACCCCCCTCTGCCTGCCTCTGAAGACTCCGTCTGTGAGAGTTGTAGTTTCCGGCTGCTGCGCACCGCTGCTCAGTTCTCTCCACCCATCGCCACCAGGAACTTGAGCACAGTCCAGACTACAACTCCCAGAATGCAGCACAGGAGCAACACAGCCAATCAGCGGCCGCCACGATTGACCTCCTGCTGCTGCCTGCATAAAAAAAAATATGTCAGCAGACAGCGGCCCTTTTGAGTATAAGTTTGGCGGCCTGGGGGGAAATTTACACTCTGCCAGCCCGCCCCTGGGCATGTTTTTAAATGTCCACAAAATAAATACTGTATTTATCGGTGTATAACACGCACAGGCGTATAACACGCACCTTAACTTTAAGAGGGAAGTTTCAGGAAAAAAACTTTCCACAGCCCCCTGCACGATACACAGGGCCCGCCGCATAACACACAGACCCAAGCATAGTACACAGACCCCGGCATAGTACAAAGACCCCGGCAAAGTACACAGACCCCGGCATAGTACACAGGCCCCGTCATAGTACACAGACCCCCGCATAGTACACAGACCCCTACATAGTACACAGACCCCCGCATAGTACACAGACCCCCACATAGTACACAGACCCCTGACATAGTACACAGACCCCCGGCATAATACACAGACCCCCGCATAGTACACAAACCCCTGGCATAGTATACAGACCATTGGCATAGTACACAGACCCCTGCATAGCACACAGACCCCCGGCATAGCACACAGACCCCCGGCATAGTACACAGACCCCCGCATAGTAAACAGACCCCCACATTGTACACAGACCACCACATTGTACACAGACCCCTTTCATTATAAAGCCCCCCTCCTCATCCTCTGCACTCATGGCATTGCCAGCATGATCTGAAGTATAGAGAGCATCGCTGCCGGCCCCTTCGTGCGCCGCTCCTCCTGTTTCACTCGTTGTGGATCGGAGCTTCTGAATACCTCCATTAGCGCCATGGACCCGGTCATGTGACTGCTCTCCTCTCTTTCATTGATGGTCACATGATGTCTTTCCTCCTCCATTCAAAAGCTACACTCGAGGAGGGGGCAGAGTGGGAGGAGGAGAGCGGCCAGAACGAGCAGCGTTGGTGGAGGGATTTGGAGGCTTGGATTTGCACTGATACAGGCACGGGGGGAGCGGTGTGTGGGAGGGGGTTGGCAGTGGTGTTTTCTGGAGTTTGGAGTGAGCTGGCAGCGCTATCCCAGGGCCAGGAGAGGCGGGGCGGCCGGTCTGATACCCTCCCAATGGGTGGCACCCGGGGCGGAATGCCCGATCCCTGCCCCATTGGTAAAAAAAAACAGATATCGGCGTATAACACGCAGGCACGGTTTACCCTTTGTTTTCAGGGTAAAATAAATACGGTAACTATTAACATTTAAATAAATAACATTGCAGGATATTGATCCAGGGTGTATCTGCCTCCGGGGGCCTCTCCGAAAGGTTTAAAATAGCCAAAAATGAAAAACGCCTGTAAACTAAACGCGGCTTACCGCGTTTAGAAGCGTTGGCGCTTGAAATGCCTCTAAATTCAGCTTCTGAACCCACAAAGCCTTTAAACTCAACTGCCTAGAAACAACTATAAACGACCCTGTGTACATGTACTGATAAGATAACATAGAGGAGAGTTCAGGAGCAGTTGAAAAAAAAAATACTCCTAAATGTCCGTTTACCAGCAGCAGTGTACATGAGGCCTTACCAAAGTAGACTTTGCTTTTATAAGTTTTTTTTTTTTACCTGTCTCTGAATCACCAGAATGGCAAGGAGTCAATGCAAAACAAGTGAAAGCAACTCAAAGTTGGCTGAAAAGAAGAATATAAAATATTAACATACAATATTTCATATTTACTGTATATATGACTTAAAAAATGTCACTTTAAATTTTCTCAGTGTTCTGTCCCCCAGGGGACAAAATACATGTATTACAATGTAGTACTTTATCCTATGTGCCTTGTAAGCCAAGGTCAGATAGGGTCCCCCCTGCATGATTAACCAACAATATAACTGGCAAGATAACTGGCAAGGAGACTAAAGCCTCGTACACACGACCGGTTTTCTCGGCAAGAAAGCTGCTGGGAGAGCTTGTTGCCGAGAAAACCATTTGTGTGTATGGTTTCTCGTCAGGAAAACTGTCGGGAATCTCGACAAGAAAAATAGAGAACCTGCTCTCTATTTTCCTCATCGGGATTCTCAGCAGTGTTTCCTGCTGCGTGTGTACGAGGCTTGTATGCTTACCTGTCCCCAGGTAAGCCCCTGCACGATCGATGAGATTTCGATGCATGCGCGGTAGTTAACAAGGGTAGTGTAGGGTGTAGCAAGATGGCAGCGACGGCATCGATTGTGACGAGCACATGCTCGTCGTAGTCGATGACGTCACCGCTTTGTTGCTATTCAAAAGAACGGCGGCTCTTTTGAATGGCCATGTGTACACTCGGCGAGCAAGGCAAGCTTGCCGGGAATCTCGTCGGGAAAACCAACGTTTTTTTTCCCAACGAGATTCCCGCCTGTCTGTACGAGGCTTAATGCTTGATAACCGCTGCTTGTCTCAGCTCTACGCATTTGTCCAAGACAAGTAGCAGTGAGAGGAATGCAGCAGGATGGGAGTCTGACAATCTGGACTTGCTAGCTACACCTTTTTACTAGCTGCACTGTCAGAAGGAGGGCACCCTGACTGACCTCATAGCCAGGCTTACTAAGCACAAAAAATTAAATAAAAAATGAAGCGGCACTACCTGAGTTTGCATGATCCCCCTATACCTGCATGGGTTTCCTCCGGGTACTCTGATTTCTTCCCAAACTCCAAAGACATGCTGGTAAGTTAATTGGCCCCTGTCTAGGGATCTAAGATTGTAAACTCCTTGAGGGCAGGGACTGATGTGAATGTATAATATATATGTAAAGCGTTTGCGTAAACTGATGGCGCTATATACCTGTAATACATATTATAAATAAATAAGTGAGAGATTTTCTTTAAAGTGGATATGTGTTGTTCCCATACAAGGCAAAGTAATAGGTTGACTTTAATCTCCTCTATGCAGAAGCACCATCTCATTCTTTCTTTGCTCGCCCACCATTCTGTCCAGCTGCCAGAAGCAGGAGAAGCCACCCTGTGTAAGCTACAAAATTCTCAATTAATTACTTAAAGGGGTTGTAAACCCTCGTGTTTTGCAATGTCCGGCCCCTCAGCCCCCCGTTTTACTTACCTGAGCCCCGAATTTCCGTGGGCGCGATCCCGCGTCGTTCTCTCCACAGTTTCTTGGCTCTTCATTGGATAGATTGATAGCAGTGCAGCCATTAGCTCCCGCTGCTGTCAATCAAATCCAATGACGCGGCCGCCGGGGGCCGGGGCCGAGTCATACACTCAGTGGCTATGGACGCTGAGTGTATGACACGGGAGCGCGCCCGAAAGGTAACCCCCTTCGGGAAAGAGGGGGTTATCTAATGCGGTGGAGGAGCCGCGAGAGCTGCTGTGGGACCCCAGAACAGGAGGATCGGGGCCACTCTGTGCAAAACTAACTGCATGGTGGAAGTATGACATGTTTGTTATTTAAAAAAAAAACTGAACCTTTACAACCACTTTAACCTCCCTGCCAGTATTACAGAGTTTGGCTCAGGGTTAAATTTCATGACCATTAGCAGCATTAGCGGTAACCACGAGCCACACTCGGGATTGCATTGCAGGATCCTTGTGCAGTATACTCACCTTGTCCCCAGGATCCTGCGATGTCCCCCTGCTGTGTCTGCGGGCTGTGTCCTCTGCCCAATGCCTCTGTGTGCCAGGCTCCGTTCCCTGCGAGCATTGCAACAAAATTCATAATACATACAGTACACTGTAATCTTACAGATTACATTACTATATGAAATTATTTCATATCCCTTTTGTCCCTAATGCTTTGTCCAGTGCCCTGCATGCAGTTTTATATTATATATACTGTTCTTTCTGCCTGGAAACTTGAGATTGTCCATAGCAACCAAAAAGAAACCCTTTATGTCAAAAGTGGTTTAAAACCAGCTAAGAAACAGCGATAGTAAATAAGAACACTTGCAGAATGGAGCGATAGTGAATAGTGGGGAAATTCATTTTATTATAATTATTATATTATTTTTTTTTATAATTATTTATAGTTATTTATTATATTATAATTTATGATTTTGTGTTTCAAACTTTATCATACCCGGGATGTCTACTAGACTTTTGTTTGGACAGATTTAAGTGAGTTATTACTAAGAATTGCAGGCCTACAATATAAAAACGCCAAATTTCTATGCAAAACAATTGTACCGCTTTGAGACGCAAAAATCTGACATAATCATACCGCCAGGGAGGCTACGCATATCTGCAGACTTTTCCTATGTGACAATGCTGGCGCTTTGTCATTAGCCCAGCCTTGTCACATGCTCCTCTATACCTAGGAGCATCATATATTTTCTTCACTCTTAGTAAGCAAGCAAAATGTCATGGCAGTGAAGAAAAGGTAATTATGTGAAGCTGTGTTGCTTGGGAGGAGAACATTAAACCAAACCCATTGCTTTGCCCTATACAGGTAAAGCAAATGTTTGCTTAAAGTGTTACTAAACCCAGTAATATGAAAATAGTTCATCTGCCCCCACAGTGCCCAAATCTTCTTTTTACATTAAAATACTGCCGCTATATACCTTTTTGGCTGATCTGTATACCACGGTCAGTGATAAACTGCACAGTTTCTCCAGTGCTGCGAGTTCAGGAAGGAGGAGATTTCCACTGCAGCCTGTATACACGCCCACATGTGTGATGTCAATATCATGTGACCTGGCTAGTTCAGCTCAACAAGGAAATATTCTCTACAGCATAAAAGACACAACTGAGCATGTGCAGGTCGGCTAATCTGCCTGTGTTAGCTGGCCTTCCCCAAATAGACAGTGCAGGAGGGGGAGGATAAAACAGCCTTTTTACACAATGCAGAGGATTAACCCCTAAAGTTCCACAGTGAGTATAACAAGCATGCTATGCTGCATATACAGACAGATTTTACTGTTGTGGGTTTAGTAACACTTTAAAATAATAAAATAAAAGTAAAAGAATACCATAATAAATATAAAAACAGAAAAAATATACTAAATCACGAAACATTCCCGTTAAACTGAAGGTATTCTTTTTATTAAAATTTTGTGTAAAAATTCATGTGTTATGATCTAGTCATGTCACAAGAAATTTCCCTAATTCATATTAAAATGAAAAACTGTTAGAAATAAAAAATTGAATTCGTTAACACTATTAAATTATGATAGGGTGTGCCCTTTTTAGGCTCTGCAAAATAGACTACTATGGTAAGTGATGAGCTTTTTCAAAGAGCTGGGATTTATACGTGTTTTGCAGCCTATATACTCTACACTCCACTATAGTGCAGGAAAAGATAAATTATTGCTGATTGTTATAAGCTACTGCAATTTGCACACTCTGCCTTATTAAATAAATCCATTAAAGTCAGCGTTTTCTTTTTAGAATTTCTTCTTTACTATTTATGTTCCTCGGTGACAAGCCAAGCTGGCTACGTATATTGGTGATAGCCATTTTTGGCAGTCCATCACCTTGGCAACAGTTGTATACTAGATTGCATACTGTACTAAATTTACTGCTTAGATTAAGATTTCCCAGAGGATTACCAGTGCAGATAGAACCAGAAGAGGTTATTTTCAGATACATCGTTTATTTAAAATATATAACGTTTGGATCAATATCCCAAATCTGTGCAAGGATCGATTTGTTTCCAAGAACATCGATTCATAAATAATGTAGGAAAATGAGTTGTGTTTTTTTTTTTTTTTACATCGATATTGTACAGTAGAAGCAATGAATTCCAAGTTCTTCCAAAGAATAGCTAGTCAGAGCGTGAGATATATTGGCAGTGGCAATTATGATAAGGCTTAAGGCCATAGACTGTATTAATAGAACTCTTGAAGGGATACTAGTAGCAAGCGAATGATAGAGGAGTGGATTCAATTGATTGAGTGACAACAGTGAGAGATGTGATGTACATTGAAAGCTATGAAGAGAAAATAGCAGCTCAGCTGGTGGTGAAAAATATGAATGAACTGCAGTGTTTAGATAATGAACCATGAGTGATAGAAATTGGTTTTACAATGCTTGTCAAGGAAGTAGATGGTGATGATTTACAGTTAGGAATATAGATGTGCTGATGGCATGTATAAATTACATGATATTAAAGTCTATGTTACCCTAAATATTTTTTCTATGTGTGTTCACTAGACATGTGCATTCGTTTTCGTCCAAATGCATTTTCGTCCGAATTTCAGGTATTTTCGTTATTGTTTTAACAAACGAAAACGAAAGCGCATGTAGTGGGTGTTAAATTTAGTGAGGTGTATCTGGGCCATAGATGGCCCAGATACATTGATTTCAGGGATTTATGGACATTTTGGAGTGTGGGAGGTATGAATGGTGTCATGTTCCCTGCGGTCCCTGGGTGGCGCTGTCACCTGGGACCGGGGTTGAACTACCATTCCAGAGCCGTGCCCTTTTTGTCCTCTCGCGGCAGTAGTACAGGGGCGGGGAACCCACTGTGCCTGCTGGGAGAGGATATAAAAGGGGGGCGGACATCTTGCGCACAAGGTCCATTCCCCAGGCACCTTCAGCCTGGGGGCTGCTGTGGTTCGTCTGTGCCCAGGTGCCCTTGGCCTGGGCGCGTGGAGTCGAGTTCCATCCCTGGCACCTTCAGCCTGGGGAGAGGTACTATACCAGGAGGCCTGGGGCCCAGTACCTTCGACTGGGTCCCGCGAGAGCGAAGAATTCCTAAGGTGCCCCCGGTATTGGGTGCCTGAATCCTGGGCGTAAGGGACCGGAGACGTGACCTCCCCGTAGAGCCAGTGCAGCATTTGCTGGTGCCGGTGGAGGTCTCTGGTGACCGCCCGGATGGATGTCTTCCTCTGACAGGGGTTGTTTGTTCTAAAGGAGGTACTTCATGTTCTTATGGTCTGTGGCAGGGACTCAACTTTCTCAGGTCAGTGGCAGGCCTCATCCAAGGCCTGTGGCAGGGGCCTCAACATTCACCTGGGTCAGTGGCAGTGACCAAATTCACAGTCGGTGGTAGCGACTGTGCGCCAAGCCTGTTTGCACTAAACGGAACAGGAGGAACTTTAATTCATCAGTTGTGCCTGGACCTACTCTTCCCTACACCTTGTTTGTTCTTTTAAAAGTCAACCAGTTTCAAGTCAATAAAACAGTGTTGGACTTTTCTTGGTGTGGAACTCGTGTTACTGGAAGCTAAGTTTCCCTGTCAGTGCCAGTGACAATCATCCTCCATAGGAGAAGCTGAGGCTCCGGCCTAAAACGCAGACCCGAGTGTAATGGTTTAGCTCATATCTCTGCATCCGACATCAGAGAGCCGAGCTGGTGGTGTGCATCTTTCCCCCTTCTCCCAGATACCCCTAGACGAGTAGAACAAGCCATGAAGAGAGGGGAGAAGCTGGGCTCGTCCGGGATTTGTGTTTATGCAATGGAGCCGAAGCTATTGGAGTTTGAACTTTGTTGCCCAGAAGAGTTCCGAGTAGGTCAGCCATATTGGCCACTGCGCCAGCAGGCACACCCTCCCTGCACAGTTTGTGGGCGTGACATGGTGAAAGCCCGCAAACTGGTGTGCCAAAGGGGAGGAGTCCAGCCATGTGAAGAGGTACACGTGGGGATTTTGGCGCCAGTTATGCAGTGCGCGATGGAGCAGCAATCAGTCACTATGTTCAACAATGCCTCGTGGGTTCCAGTCTCAAATATTACGAGGATGACTTCACCTGCTGTTCCAATTACAGATACGGGGATTCGGCTCAAGCCCCGGGGATGATTCGCCTTGTACACCTGCAAGGATGTTGAGGCCCTGGGTATGATTTGTCCCAGATGTTCGGGACTGGTGGTACAGCTAAAGCCCTTCGGTCGCCACAGTTTCCTGACTCCCAGCGCCAACAAGGAAGGTCGGTCTTGTGAGAGCTTCCAGCGGCCGAGATGGAGGAAAACCCCTGCGCTTGCCTAGCCCGGATGGATCCGGTAGGAAGAGTCCTGGACATTCCTTCACAAGCTTGGGCCGAGGTAAGCCAGGGACTGGGACTTGGTGTTGGGATGGAGGTGTCGGGGATTCAAGGTCCCTTGAGCCCGTGGGTAGGAGTGATTCGGTGTCCACTACCAACTACCTGCCCGCGGAGGAGTGTGACACCTCCGACCTGGAGTCGGTCTCCGATGTGGGAGACGACGTCGTCATAGACCAAATGTTTGCTGCAAAGGGCTGGGACAAGATGCCTCTCTCCTCATCCCGTAAAGCCAGGGATCCACCTATGTCTACAGGGGATAGTACACCCCGGGTGGAGGCACCAGCGCCTGAGGAGGGACCCCATCCCCTGCCTGTTCTTCAGTCCCCGGTGCATCCTGCACCTACACCCGGGGACATGAGACTGTCGCTGCGGGCACCTATGCCCAACTTGGAGGTGGTCAAGGCACCTCGCCACCCGGATTTAATCGTCCTGCCGGGCGAGGGAGACCGCTCTACCATGCCTCCCTTGTCTAGGCTACAACGTCTGTTCTGCCAGAAAGTCGCCAACGAGTATGGGTGGGAGTACCCATACTTATCTAAGGAACTGCTTTATGAAGTGGAAGTCTGCAGGGACCGCTGGTACAATGATTTCGTGTTGACACACATCAATGTCCCACACGCACACAGGTACCTCACTTGTTCCCCTAAAGCATCTAAAAGATTCAAGGACTGCAAAGCAGAGTGGATGCTGGGTCGGCACATCCATGCTGACAGAGTTTCGATTCGACGGAAAGAAGGGGAGGATGTCGAATATCACATAGAGACTGTGGATAAGCACTTCAAGCCCCTTGTCTTGCCGCATCCTAGTGTCAAGGTCACCTGTGGCCAGGTGACAGATGCACACCGTAGGGGGACAGGAGTGCACCGCAAGGTAGTGAACCCTATGGCTGGCTACTGCGGATAGGAAACTCGGTGGTTGTGGAAAGCGGGACCAGAGGAGCACAACCGGGATCCTAACGGAAGCTAGAGCCAAGATTCCCCAGGGCGCGGAGTCTAAGACCCAGCTGGTCTTCTCCAGGGCCTCTAGTGGTGAGGATGTTATGCTGCAGGCTGGGACCAGGTCGCGGCCCCTGGAGTTTCCTAGCTCACGCCCCGTAGGATAAGGAAAAAGGAGGGGAAGCAGCAGCACAAGATAAGAGGGAACCGAATAACAAGCTGAAGGTCAGGGGCCACAAGCAGACAAGGATAACGAAAGAACGAGCCGAAGGTCAAGGGTCACGAGCAGACAGGGATAGTCGGGGACAAGCCAATAACGTAACAGAGAGACAGACGTAGCACACGGCAGGCAGGAACCCAAACACACAATGCCTAACAAACACGTTGATCAGCAAAGCAGGCTTGCAGTGCACAGGTTAATATAGTGTTCTGTGATAGGGCCTGGGGTGGAGTCTGGCTGGGAGGAGATTATAAAGGAAGCCAGGTGAAAGGGCTCAGGCCTCAAAGATGAACACATGGGAAGGAAGGTAAGCTGACAGACAAACACTACTGCATATCCCTGACAGTACCCTCCCTCTTATGGGCCCTCCCCCGCCTGGGCCCAGGCTTAAAGGGAAATCTCTGATGAAACCTTCTCAACAGATGAGGTGCAGCGACATCAGATGCAGCGATCCAAGACGCCTCCTCAGGACCAAAACCTCTCCAATGCACAAGGTACTGAAGAATGCCTCTGCAGAGCCAAGAATCCAGAACTTGTCTAACCTCGTACTTAAGATTATCCTCAGAGCCCGAAAACGAGGTAGGGAGATGACAAGAAGATCTATTGAGGACCAAAGGCTCTCTAGGAATAAGCAAGGGCATGAGAGGATCAACAGGAATCCGAGGAGGGTCCCCTAGACCCTTAAAGGGGAACTGGTCATCTTGCACAGGACCATCAGACTGGGCAGATGTCAGTGGAACCCTGAAGTCAGGTTGGTTAGAAGGTGACATGTCGCCGGAGTCAAGCTGAATAGCTGAAGGACAAGCAGAATGTCTCGAACAAGAAAAAGTAGGAGGCTCACTGGGCATGGGCTGGACTGGCATAACTAGTACAGAGGCAGAGTGAATAGCTGAGTCAGGTGTAGCGACTACCTGAATCGCATCGCAAGACGTAGCGACTGCAGGACTTGTAGACAAGCTAGCCTGGCTGTGCGTCCAAGGGTGGTTAGGGACAGAGAAATGTAAATGGTTATGCAACCTGGAATGAATGACGGGCTCAGATTCACAGGGGGCAACCTTGGGTAGGCAGGACGAGGAACAGGAGGGACCCCAAGCCAGGATCTGTCCAGTAGTCCAGTCCACATGAGGAGAATGGAGCTGTAACCATGGGAGACCCAAAATTATAGGCGTTGAGGCCTTGGGTAAGATAAGGAAGGATATCCACTCCTGGTGGAGTGTCCCTACCGACATCTTAACAGGGAGGGTCTGGAAGCGGATAGGTCCCCCTGGGAGAACAGTACCATCAATCGCCAAGACCACCAATGGCGTGGTGAGGGGCAAAAGAGTAAGTCTCATGGACGATGCAATTTCCCAGTCCATGAAATTACCAGCGGCTCCGGAATCCAGATATGCTGAGACCGAATGAGAAGAAGCACCAACATGAAGGAACACAGAAAGCAGAAGACGAGAAGGGGAAGGTGATATTTCTGGGTCCAATACTCCACTTTCCAGATGAAGTGGACCCGAACGTTTTTCTGGACAAAGAGAGCAAGTGTCACGAAAATGACCTTTGCCCCCACAGTAAAGACACAGACCAAGAGTTCTGCGCCAACACGTTCCTCGGGGGATAGCCTGGTCCGACCCAGCTGCATGGGTTCCTCAGCTGGTAGGAGATGCTCTACAGGTCGAAGAGAGGGGAGCTCAGGCTGACTAAGAACCAAGGAGTGCTGGCGTTGCTTTTCTAAGGTCCTCTCCTGAAAGCGAATATCGATCTGGTTACACAAGGAGATAACGCCGGCCAGATCAGTGGGGATGGTTCTTCCTGCTAATTCATCCTTCACTCTATCAGACAGGCCATGCAAAAAGGTTGCGACTAAGGCCTCATTGTTCCAGCTCAACTCAGCCGACAGTATGCGGAAATGAAGGGCATACTGTCCCACAGAAGCAGACTCTTGGCGGAGACGTAAAAGGGCGCTGGCCGCTGAAGAGACACGAGCCGGTTCTTCGAAGATATTCCGAAAAAGTTTCAAGAAGCCAGACAGGCTAGAAACCACTGGATCATTCAGTTCCCACAGAGGGGCTGCCCAGGCTAAAGCTTCACCAGAGAGGAGGGAAATGATATAGGCTACCTTAGCCCGATCAGACAGGAAGTTTTGGGGCTGGAGCTCAAAATGAATCGTGCATTGGCTAAGGAACCCCCTGCAAGCCTTGGAGTCCCCAGAGAAACGGGACGGAGCTGGCAGTTGTAGTGAGTGTGTGGCTGCGACTGGTGCAATAGGTGCAGCCGCTGATTGTATTTGAGGTTGCGGATTCAGGGTTCCCAAGGACGCCTGAAGCTGCTCGAAGCGAGAAGCCAGATCCTGGAGGAATCGCATCACCTGAGTCTGATTCGATTCCTGGGTTTCAAGTCTGCAAACTATGCCCTGCAATGGATCATCCGCGGGTAGCGGGATGTCAGCCGGGTTCATGGCTGATCAAACTGTCAAGGTCACCTGTGGCCAGGTGACAGATGCACACCGTAGGGGGACAGGAGTGCACCGCAAGGTAGTGAACCCTATGGCTGGCTACTGCGGATAGGAAACTCGGTGGTTGTGGAAAGCGGGACCAGAGGAGCACAACCGGGATCCTAACGGAAGCTAGAGCCAAGATTCCCCAGGGCGCGGAGTCTAAGACCCAGCTGGTCTTCTCCAGGGCCTCTAGTGGTGAGGATGTTATGCTGCAGGCTGGGACCAGGTCGCGGCCCCTGGAGTTTCCTAGCTCACGCCCCGTAGGATAAGGGGAAAGGAGGGGAAGCAGCAGCACAAGATAAGAGGGAACCGAATAACAAGCTGAAGTCCAGGGGCCACAAGCAGACAAGGATAACGAAAGAACGAGCCGAAGGTCAAGGGTCATGAGCAGACAGGGATAGTCGGGGACAAGCCAATAACGTAACAGAGAGACAGACGTAGCACACGGCAGGCAGGAACCCAAACACACAATGCCTAACAAACACGTTGATCAGCAAAGCAGGCTTGCAGTGCACAGGTTAATATAGTGTTCTGTGATAGGGCCTGGGGTGGAGTCTGGCTGGGAGGAGATTATAAAGGAAGCCAGGTGAAAGGGCTCAGGCCTCTAAGATGAACACATGGGAAGGAAGGTAAGCTGACAGACAAACACTACTGCATATCCATGACACCTAGATTCTACTTGTAGGAGAAAAGACTCCTTGCTTAGTGCCTTACAAGTTTGCTGAACTTTCCGGGGTTTGTTTAGTTCCCGGGGAACCCAGGAACTGTACCCGAGTTTTATGGGTGTTGTGCTCTTTGGAGGAATGGAGAACTGTTGCTGTTGTTTTCTCTTCTTTTTTTTTTCTTCCCTCCCGCAAAGAAATCATGGACTTTGGGGTAGTCAGGGCCAAAGCACAGAGAAAAAAAATTACATCAGGATTCGACAAGTGTCTTTACCGTGGCACTGTCACCAGGTGGCAGTGTTGCGCAACATTATTCACTTTGCACCACACATACACTTCACGGAAGGAAAGGATTTCTCTTTGGGGAGATTTTTTTCGTTCCAACACATACATATGTGTCAGGAAGTTTTGTGTTTAACTTTCTTTTATCCCCTCTGCAGGAGAACATCTGTCAAGACCGCTGAGGATGGGGCGGGTCTTAGTTAGGAGCGTGGGAGGGGGAGAAGGTGGTAATGGTGTCATTGTGATGTGTATATTGTTATGTGTTGTTTCCCTTCCTTTTCCCTTCAATGTTAGGTTCAGGCACAACTACCAGTTTTCAAATTTAAATTTTTGCAAAATTTTGAAACAGTCTCTGGAAGGAGGTTATGTGGCTCCCTTTGGGGCATGACTTGATCCAGACACTGGGGACCAGTGTCAAATTACTGGGGGGAGAGTGTTAAATTTAGTGGGGTGTATCTGGGCCATAGATGGCCCAGATACATTGATTTCAGGGATTTATGGACATTTTGGAGTGTGGGAGGTATGAATGGTGTCATGTTCCCTGCGGTCCCTGGGTGGCGCTGTCAGCTGGGACCGGGGTTGAACTACCATTCCAGAGCCGTGCCCTTTTTGTCCTCTCGCGGCAGTAGTGCGGCGGGGCGGGGAACCCGCTGTGCCTGCTGGGAGAGGATATAAAAGGGGGGCGGACATCTTGCGCACGAGGTCCATTCCCCAGGCACCTTCAGCCTGGGGGCTGCTGCGGTTCGTCTGTGCCCAGGTGCCCTTGGCCTGGGCGCGTGGAGTCGAGTTCCATCCCAGGCACCTTCAGCCTGGGGAGAGGTACTATACCAGGAGGCCTGGGGGCCTAGTACCTTCGACTGGGTCCCGCGAGGGCGAATAATTCCTAAGGTGCCCCCGGTATTGGGTGCCTGAATCCTGGGCGTAAGGGACCGGAGACGTGACCTCCCCGTAGAGCCAGCGCAGCATTTGCTGGTGCCGGTGGAGGTCTCTGGTGACCGCCCGGATGGATGTCTTCCTCTGACAGGGGTCTTTTGTTCTAAAGGAGGTACTTCATGTTCTTATGGTCTGTGGCAGGGACCCAACTTTCTCAGGTCAGTGGCAGGCCTCATCCAAGGCCTGTGGCAGGGGCCTCAACATTCACCCGGGTCAGTGGCAGTGACCAAATTCACAGTCGGTGGCAGCGACTGTGCGCCAAGCCTGTTTGCACTAAACGGAACAGGAGGAACTTTAATTCATCAGTTGTGCCTGGACCTACTCTTCCCTACACCTTGTTTGTTCTTTTAAAAGTCAACCAGTTTCAAGTCAATAAAACAGTGTTGGACTTTTCTTGGTGTGGAACTTGTGTTACTGGAAGCTAAGTTTCCCTGTCAGTGTCAGTGACAATCATCCTCCATAAGAGAAGCTGAGGCTCCGGCCTAAAACGCAGACCCGAGTGTAATGGTTTAGCTCATATCTCTGCATCCGACATCAGAGAGCCGAGCTGGTGGTGTGCATCTTTCCCCCTTCTCCCAGCTACACCTAGACGAGTAGAACAAGCCGTGAAGAGAGGGGAGAAGCTGGGGGAGGACTGCTACACGCAGAATCCGAAAACCGAAAGATCCGACATAAACAAATGCTTTATTTTCATTTTCATTGCAACAACAGTTCGATATAGGTAGGAGATTCGACATGACGCTGACAATAACAAACTGTGTCCATCGAACCTGCGGTCGAATGTGCCTAACCTTAACTCTATTAGTCCAAGATTACAAAGATTTGACGTTATAGAGAGAAAAGATTCAACATTATAGAGAGAAAAGATTTGACAGAAAACATCGCTGCTGGAATTGGGTGGGGGAAGTAAAATAAAAAAATGATGATGATGAATGTTATTGGCTGATTGTAACCAAAGAGGAGGAGCAGTAAAATAGCTAGAACTAACTTGACAATTCAACATGAACAACGAAGGTTCGACAAAGCATCGAAAAACATACAAACGTCGAATCTGTCATTGAAGGCTTATGGTGTCTGTCGAAAGTTCTAAGAAGATTCGACGGAGCAGCTAAACTGTACGACGCTGCAATCATACATTTCCGGTCAAATGCTCCGCCCATAGGCTATAGAAAAATTATAATGTTGGTTGACTAGTAATAATAATTAATAAATATAATTATTACTAGTCATACAACATTAGAATTCTACTATAGCTTGTAGGCGGAACATTCGACCGGCGTCGTACAGTTTCGCTGCTCCGTCCAATCTTCTTTGAACATTCGACAGACACCATAAGCCTTCAATGACAGATTCGACCTTAATTAATTCAGATTTTCGGACGAATGCAATTTCTAACGAAAAACGAAATAAATAAAAACGAATTTCGGGAGTAACTAAATAAATTTATTTTTCGGACGAAAACGAAATTCCGAAATGAAATATTTCAGTGTGCACATGTCTAGTGTTCACATATCAGTATTTTATAAATCATAGTCTCTATCATTTTCATTTATTTCTTCCATCTAAGGTACCTGGTTGATCCTGACAATCACCTTTTTTTCCTTGTTCTAAAGTGACCACACAAAGCTAATCTGGGTTGGCATTTTCATCCTTTGGTTGGCTATTCTGAGGTACAGGACACTGTGCAGACACACAACATGCCTGTATTGTGTAGTTTGTTCAGCCAGCACACCCCCCTGACCAATTACAGCCTGCCTCTGGCACACACCCCCTCTCAATCACAGTCTGCCTCTTGAACATGCCCCTTTCTGAATACCACCCTGCTTCTTGCCACAGGCTAAACAGACTATAGAATACACTGTGTGTTTGCTCAGTTTCCTGTAACCTATCCCCCCAATATAATAAAGAAGACGTGCATGGTCACATGACAGAACTTTTTAACCTTGTAAAAAAGAGAAAACAAAGATCATTTATGAAATTAAGCAAAAGCTGTTATGTTAACTGCATAGTTATAACTGTATATGAAAGTGTCTATAACATTGTATGTTCACAACTACTTGACTTTGTTTTTCCAACATTTCATATTACTGATATGTGCAATTCGTTTTGGTCCGAATGTAAATTCGAACAAATGTTTGGTTTTTCTGATGTATCCGAATTTTTGAATGAAATAGTAACACATTTTTTATTTATTTTTTATAAATCTTTTTATTTAATTTCTTAAACAAACAAAACATAACATGACAACACATCATACACATTAAATCTGAAAGATATTAGTAAAATAACACGGTCTCATCACCTTGCATAGCAAAAACAAGAAATAAAGAAGAATTATAATAATAATCACTATTATTACCAACATTTCATAGGACAAGTATCCCATATAGGGAGCATCCCTTCTATGAATCATTACCTCCATCTATATTAGATGCCGTATATGGTTTATCCAACCACTTTGCCCAAACTTTATCATACTTATTAGGGCGACCCCTATTAATATAAGTATCACTATACAGTTGAAGTTTAATATTTATCAATTGTTTCCAATATATAAGCGTAGCAGGGTGAGATGTCTTCCAATATAATGCAATAGCTTTTCTTGAATAGAATAATGTTGTGTTAATAAATATTTGTTCGGTCTCTATAGGGGTAATATCCTCTACTAAGCCCAGCAGACAAACTGACAGTGAAACCAGTAAAGGAGCAGAGGTGATAGAGTTTAATAGATCCACTACCTCCATCCAAAATTTAGCTATATATGGACAGGACCAGAAGATGTGTGTGAAATCCCCTTGAGCTTCTCCGCACCTCCAGCACTTAGAGGAACAAGCAGGATTTATCTTTTGAAGTCTATATGGCGTGATATATGCTCTGTGTACCAGTTTATATTGGATAACACGATCCCTCAAGGAAACCAAGGAAACTAATTTTGTTTAGTTTATTCGTTTTCTAAAGAAGTCCAAATTTTCAGAACTATTCGGATCGGTCGAAAAATGTTCGACCAATTCAAATTCTGTGTGAAGAATAGCTGTTTGTTAAGGAGTGGACTGGGAAGCTGGCCGCCGTGTCCTTAACCTCCCTGGCGGTATGAGTCTGTCAGATTTTAGGTGCTGAAAGCGGTACAATTATTTTGCTTGGAAATTTGGCGTTTTATATTGTAGGCCTGCAATTCTTAGGAATAACTCACTTAAATCTGTCCAAACAAGAGTCTAGTAGACATCCCGGGTATGATAAAATTTGAAACACAAAATCATAAATGATAATATAATAAATAACTATAAATAATTATAAAAAATAATAATATAATAATAATAAAAATGATTCAAAAATGTAATCAAATAAAAAACACAGAAATTTGCTCAGTTGCAGAATTGTCGCTGTCATTAGATTTAGTGTTTGATTACGAATTTCCCCACAAATCGCTATCGCTCAATTCTGCAAGTAATTCTAATTTATTATCGCTGTTTTCTAGCTGGTCTAAAACCACTTTTGATGTAAAGGGACACTTTTTGGTTACTATGG
The DNA here is from genome assembly GCA_029206835.1 of Rana muscosa. Classification (NCBI taxonomy): domain Eukaryota; kingdom Metazoa; phylum Chordata; class Amphibia; order Anura; family Ranidae; genus Rana; species Rana muscosa. The sequence goes on from CM055122.1 coordinate 1,027,246,564, forward strand.
ACAATCTCCAAATTCCAGGCAGAAAAAACTGTATTTATAATATAAAACTGCATGCAGGACACTGGACAGACCACTAGGGACAGAGGGGATGTGTAATTTTTTTATATAGTACTGTAATCAGTAAGATTACAGTATACTGTATGTGTATTGTGTTTTTACTTTTTTGAATTTGGCGCCGATCTCCGCCCCTGTGCGCGGCAACTTTACAGGGAACGGAGCTTGGCACTCGGCAGTGTGAATCGAGCGAGACACGGCTCGCACACACAGCGGGGAGACATTGCAGGATCCAGGGAACAAGGTAAGTAACTCTCCCTGTATCCTGCGATGCAGCCCGAGTCTGGCTCAGGGTTACCGCTAATGGTACTGAAACCTTACCCCGAGCCAGACTCGGGAATACCGCCAGGGAGGTTAAAAACCGATGACTCATCAGCTGTCAGCGGGCTTCTCCGCTGAAAGCTGAAATTTAAACAAAAGAATGCCAGCAATAGAAAATTCTGAAAAAAACCCAGAGTGGTATGGATTTTAAGGGGAACCCCACCCCACAATTTCCTTAAAAAAAAAGTGGTGGGGTCCCTCCCCCAAATCCAAACCAGACCCTTATCCGAGCATGCAGCCCAGCAGGTCAGGAAAGGGAATGGACGAGCGAGTGCCCCCCGGACTATACTAGGCCACATGCCCTCAACATTGTGAGGGCTTTGGGGCAAGATTCCCCTCTACTACAAAGCATCTTGTCCCCATGTTGATGAGGACAAGGGCCTCTTCCCCACAACCCTGGGTGGTGGTTGTGGGGGTCTGCGGGCGGGGGGGCTCCCAGATCCTGCCCCCCCATGAGTATGAGTATGGGTTGCATAGTACCCCTACTCATTCACCAAAAAAAATTGGTGCCCCAAAGATCCCCCCATGTTGAGGGCATGTGGCCTGGTATGGTTCAGGAGAGGGGGGTGCTTGCCTCCCGCCCTTCCTGGCCTGCCAGGCTGCATGCTCAGATAAGGGCCTGCATTTTTTTATTTTGGCATGGGGTTCTCCTTAAAATCCACGCCAGATCAGAAGGGCTTGGTATGGATTGGGGGGGGTTGTTAAATATACAGTATATACACACAAATGTTTGCCTTTCATTTATATTTTAAACTGCATGGGTTGTGTTACAATGTTCACAAATACTTTTGTAATTCGAGGAATGTATCATTAATACCATAGCTTAACTTCAGTATAAATATATCAACATAAATTAGTTTCAGATTTGCTATTTTTATCCAAATTAGCTATAATTCGGTTCCCCCACTCCTTTATGGCATGGAAGCCTTGGGCACTATTTAGATATTAATGAGAGGCAGAGTTTCATCTGACACCAACTTTAAGCAATCATTCAAAAGGCAATTAGTAAAAAGCTGCAACTGTTGATATCAAACAATCATTTTCAAGGACAATGCATACCATTTTAAATTTTTTAGTGTGTATATATAGTACTATAATTGTACTCTAATTACTATTCATGAATACTTATTTTCTCTGACATGCAGACATGTACTAAGGGTGAGCAAAACTATGGAAACACCTAATTGTACAATAATCTAATTAGGTGTGGAATTTGAGACAGCTTATATACTGTAGTCTCACATTTATGCTCATGTGTCTCAAACACAGATCATCAGTAGGGATGAACTCGGTGTTCGAGTCGAACATAGGTTAGACTCGAACATCGGCTGTTCGCAGCGTTCGGCGAACAACGAACGATTTGGGCCGTTCGCGCCAAATTCGAGTGATGCGAACGGCCCACAATACACTGCGCCATCGCAGTGTGATCCGGGCGCTGTGATTGGCCAAGCATGCACTGTGACCCTGCATGCTTGGCCAATCACAGCACCGGCAGCGAGGAGAGCAATGATTGGCCACAGGCAGGATGCCTGTGGCCAATTATAGCTGAGGGGGTTTAGTACACGCCCCACACTATAAAAGGCCGCCAGCGCAGCGGCCTCGTGTAGTGTGTTCCGGAGCAAGGAAAGTGAAGGATAGGCAGGGACAGTGTCAAATCTTGGCAAATCTATTCTTTGCTAAACCTTGTGTGTAGGGACAGAGAAGGATAGGCAGGGAGAGTGTCAGTGTCATATTCTTTGCTAAACCTTGTGTGTATTGAGAGAGAAGGATAGGCAGGGAGAGTGTCAGTGTCATATACTTTGATAAACCTTGTGTGCAGGGAGAGAGAAGGATAGGCAGGGGACAGTGTCAGTGTCATATTCTTTGCTAAACCTTGTGTGCAGGGAGAGAAGGATAGGCAGGGAGAGTGTCAGTGTCATATACTTTGATAAACCTTGTGTGCAGGGAGAGAAAAGGATAGGCAGGGGACAGTGTCAGTGTCATTGTTGCTAAGCCTCCTGCACATTATACACCTGAAGTTAGCCCGTATTGCTGCTTTTTCCTGGTGTGTTACACCAACAGGATTTTGCAGCACTTACAGCGAGCGGAGTGTGTCTCCTGACCATATTACACCTTAACTTAGCCTGTATTGCTGCTTTTTCCTGGTGTGTTACACCAACAGGATTTTGCGGCACTTACAGCGGGCGGAGTGTGCCTCCTGACCATATTACACCTGAACTTAGCCTGTATTGCTGCTTTTTCCTGGTGTGTTACACCAACAGGATTTTGCGGCACTTACAGCGGGCGGAGTGTGCCTCCTGACCATATTACACCTTAACTTAGCCTGTAATGCTGCTTTTTCCTGGTGTGTTACACCAACAGGATTTTGCGGCACTTACAGCGGGCGGAGTGTGCCTCCTGACCATATTACACCTGAACTTAGCCTGTATTGCTGCTTTTTCCTGGTGTGTTACACCAACAGGATTTTGCGGCACTTACAGCGGGCGGAGTGTGCCTCCTGACCATATTACACCTGAACTTAGCCTGTATTGCTGCTTTTTCCTGGTGTGTTACACCAATAGGATTTTGCGGCACTTACAGCGGGCGGAGTGTGCCTCCTGACCATACTACACCTGAACTTAGCCTGTATTGCTGCTTTTTCCTGGTGTGTTACACCAACAGGATTTTGCGGCACTTACAGCGGGCGGAGTGTGCCTCCTGACCATATTACACCTGAACTTAGCCTGTATTGCTGCTTTTCCCATTTCCCTGCAGGCCGTTAGAATGTCTGTAAGGCAAACAAGGAGAGGCAGACAGTCAGGAGCCAATAAAAGAGGGCAAGCAGGCTCTGTGTCTAGAGACAACAGTGCTGGTCGTGGACACGGTGCATCGCCATCAGCACGTGGCCATGGGACACGCTTGTCCTTCTTTTCGGCAGCTGGACGTGTTGAACCGCATCATGCCGAAGACTTGGTAGAGTGGATGACCAAGCCCTCCTCATCCTCCTCATCCTCTCTCACCCAGGCTCAGGGTACTGGCAAAGCAGCTGCCAAAGCGTCCTCTTCCCTGGTATCAATGTCATCATCAGTCACTCCTTCCCTAGACCAACCATGTCCTCCTGAGGAGTCCCCCGAACTGTTTGAGCACAGTGTTGGGTACATGCTCCAGGAGGATGCCCAGCGTTTCGAAGGGTCTGATGATGATACCCAGCTAGAGGAAGGCAGTAGCGTGAGAGCAGAGAGAGGGGATGCTCAAGAAGGACACCAATCTGGCAGTCATGTTCCAGCAGCTGCAGCATACTGCCAGATTGGCTCCAGTGATGAGGAGGGAGGGGATGATGAGGTCACTGACTCCACGTGGGTGCCTGATAGGAGAGAGGAGGAGGAGGAGGATGAGGAGGAGGCACATCTCCAACGAGGCAGGATGCCCCCGGGGGGCCAGCGTAAGGGCAGCACACCGACGGAATCACACCGCAGAGCTCCGCCTGTGCAGGGCGCTGCCTCTGCCCGTTATTCAAAAAGTTCTTTGGTGTGGGCCTTTTTTGAGTCGAGTGCATCAGATCGCACAGCTGCTGTTTGCAACATATGTCTCAAGCGTATATCGCGTGGCCAAAACATCACCCGCTTGGGCACCACATGCTTGACCAGACAAATGTTGACCTGCCATGCAGCTCGTTGGCAAGCCTACCTTAAAGACCCACACCAAAGAACAAAGCTGACCTCTTCTTGCACCGCATCAGCTGGGATCTCCAACCCCACTATACCTTCAGTCCTCTCTGAAACCTGCTCTGAGAGGAATGAAGGTGTAGAATTAGGTGTGTCACAGCCAAGTACTTGCGGGCACTCTGCTAGCAGTACACCGACGTCCGATTCTAGCAGGCAAATTTCCCTGCCCCAGCTGCTGGACCGTCGAAAGAAGTTCACTCCCAGCCATCCACATGCCCAGCGGTTGAATGCTAGCTTGGCTAAATTGCTAGCGCTTCAACTGCTGCCTTTTCAGTTGGTAGACTCGGCCCCCTTCCGTGAGTTTGTGCAATGTGCGGTTCCTCAGTGGCAGGTTTCCAAACGCCACTTTTTCTCACGGAAGGCGATTCCGGCTCTCTACTGGCATGTGGAAGGCAATGTCTTGGCCTCGCTGAACAGGGCGGTCAGCGGTAAGGTGCATATTACCGCTGACTCATGGTCCAGCAGGCATGGACAGGGACGTTACCTTTCTTTCACGGCCCATTGGGTCACTCTTTTGGCAGCTGGGAAGGATGCAGGACAAGGTGCAGTAGTGTTGGAGGTTGTTCCACCGCCACGCCTCCAAAATGCTACTACTGGTTGTGACACACCTCTGTCCTCCACCACCTCCTCTTCTTCTTCCTCCGTGGCCTCTTCCTGTGCTTTGTCCTCGGAACCAGCGGTGCTCCGTAGGCGTTCAAGGGGCTACGCAAGTACGCAGGCAAAAAGATGCCATGCCGCGCTTGCGCTGGTGTGTTTGGGGGACAGGAGCCACACTGGGGCAGAGGTTCTGTCTGCTCTGCAGGGGCAGGCCGAGAGGTGGTTGACGCCACGCCAGCTTAAGCCAGGAATGGTAGTTTGCGACAATGGCACCAACCTCCTCTCCGCTCTCCGACAGGGACAACTGACCCATGTGCCCTGTGTGGCTCACGTCCTTAACCTGGTGGTGCAGCGGTTCTTGGGCAGGTACCCGGGCTTACAAGATGTCCTGAGGCAGGCCAGGAAAGTCTGTGTGCATTTCCGCAGATCTTATAATGCCAGTGCTCGCCTGGCTGAGCTGCAAAAGGAGTTGAACCTACCCAAGAACCGCCTTATATGTGACATGCCCACCAGGTGGAACTCAACGTTGGCCATGCTGCAGCGGCTGCACACGCAGCAGAGGGCCATCAATGAGTACCTGTGCGACTACGGCACCAGGACAGGGTCAGGGGAGCTCGGGTTTTTTTCACCACGCCAGTGGGGCATGATCAGGGATGCATGCACTGTCCTGGCACCATTTGAGGAGGCCACGAGGATGGTGAGCAGTGACAGTGCATGCATCAGTGACACTGTACCTCTTGTCCACCTGTTGGAACATACGCTGCGTGGAATAATGGACAGGGCACTTGAGGCAGAACAGAGGCAGGAAGAGGAGGACTTCCTTGCCTCTCAAGGCCCCCTTTACCCAGACAGTGTTCCTTCTGTCCCACCCATCGCACAGGAAGAAGAGGAGGAGGAGGAGGGTTGTGACAGCATGGAGGTGGAGCCTGGCGCTCAGCATCATCAGCAGCAGTCTTTTAGGGATGATTTACAGTCCTAAGAAACCAGTGGACTTGTACGTGGCTGGGAGGAGGTGGCTGCGGATCATGTCGTCCTTTGTGACCCAGAGGACTCCGGACCGAATGCCTCAGCTAACCTACGCTGCATGGCCTCCCTGATCCTGCAAAGTCTGTGGAAGGATCCTCGTATTCTTCGGATCAAGGAGAGGGACCATTACTGGCTGGCCACTCTCCTTGATCCACGGTACAAGGGTAAGGTTGCGGACCTTATCTTACCGTCGCAGAGGGAGCAGAGGATGAGACAACTCCGGGAGGCCTTGCAGAAAAGTCTGTGCAATGCGTTCCCAGAGACTGGGAGGTTACAAACTCCTGGTCCTGGACAACGAGTTGCTGAGGCTTCGGTCAGTCAAAGAAGGAGCGGTGGGGAAGGTGGCCGTCTGACCGATGCATTCAGACAATTCTTTAGTCCGCAGCCCCAAGGTATGATCGGTTCCAGCAACCATCGCCAGCGTCTGATATACATGGTGCAGGAATACCTAGGGGCAAGGTCAGACTTGGACACCTTCCTCACCGAAAATCCTCTGGCTTACTGGGTCTTGAGGATGGATCACTGGCCAGAGCTTGCACAGTATGCAATTGAGCTACTGGCCTGTCCTGCATCCAGCGTTCTTTCAGAACGCACATTCAGTGCTGCTGGAGGATTTGTCACGGATCACGGTGTGATGGGGTAGCTATGCCATTTTTCTTAAAGATTTTCATCCATATTACCGGGACCAGACATTACATTAAAGCCGCAAGCAGTTTTAAATGGCTTTTTTTCCTTTAGAAATGTAATTTTGTGCAGGGACAGTTCTAAACACGGGAAACACGTGGCACTTCACAGGCATACTTTAGACACCCCCCAGGTACGATATTTAAAGGAATATTTGACTTTTTTTTTCACTTTATGCATCATTAAAATGACTGCTCCAGAAAAACTGCCATTTTTAAAACTTCTTTTTGCATTGATACATGTCCCCTGGTGCAGAACCCGGGTTCCCAAACCCTTTTTAGGACAATAACATGCATAATAGTCGTTATAATTAGCACTTTAGATTTCGAACGTTCGCATCCATTGTATTTAATAGGGTTCTAAAGTTTGTGCGAACTTTCGGTCCGTTCGCGGGTTCTGGTGCGAACCGAACCCGGGGGTGTTCGGCTCATCACTAATCATCAGATTTCCATTGACTTCAACAGAGTAGTGTAGATCAATATTTCTCAACTCCAGTTCTCAAGTATCCCCAACAGGTCATGTTTTCAAGATTTCACTCAGATGAAACAGCTGTGGTAATTACTAAGGCAGTGAAACTAATTAAATCACCTGTGCAAAATAATGGCAAGCCTGAAAACATGACCTGTTGGGGGTACTTGAGGACTGGAGTTGAGAAACATTGGTGTAGAATAGATGACACTTTCGTTTGACTTGCGTTGCATTGTGTATCTATGGACACAGCTTGCCCTATTGAGGCTATTAAGACTTTTCATGTCAAATGCTGTGTTTTCCATTTGAAGGTGTGTGTTTGAGAATTGCTGAATTCAAATGAAAAAAGGCTGCCTTTGACAAAAGCATTTTTCTACTTAAGCCCATGTTTCTTTTTAGAAAGCCTCAGGAGAATAAGTTTGGTTATGTTCAAATAGAACTAGACAATCAGAGGTTCTGCTTGAACTCTAGCCCAGATGTTCTTGACCTGGGGTCCGTGAACCCCTAAATAGTCCATGGATGGGTTTCAGGGGATCCATGAGGGTCAGATAAAAAAAAAATGTACATTCTCTATACAGCCCTCCCCCTTGTCCCAATCAATGGTTTTCTGTTGAAAGAAATGAAAGAAAATGTACTCTGCCATTGCTTATAGCGCTGGCCAAGAAGCATCTCTCGACTCATTGTTGGCCCATGATAACCATTTAAATTTGTATCATCATTCAGTACAGAACCTCCATCTTGTGGCATTCCACAATAGCAAGTGCGTATTCTCCTTTTCCATGGTTTGTCACAGCTTGATTATCTTCTCATATATTGGTGAGGCTTAATTGACCACAATTTCTTTCACAGTGTGGATAAAGACTGATATGTGTAGAGTATGTGAATTTGTTTGTGTATGTGGGTTCAATATAGAAAAATGCCTAGTACACACTACTAGTTTTTTTTTTTTTTTGCTCAACAATCAGACATTACTACAGCGATCTCCCCCACTTAGCTGTTTTAATCTGACAGGTGGCACGCTCCGGCAGTGGCGTATCCAAGGTATGGCAGGCATGGCAAGAACCATGGGCGCCGTGGGGGGGGCACCAAAAAAAGTTCCCTGCATGAAAAAAAATTCCCACCCGTTCTCCTGCGGCCGCATCCTGCACTATAGTCCCGGTGTCGGCAGCGGCACGGCAATTCACTTAAAAGTAATGTTTCCTGGCTGGCATGTAGGAGAGTGACTGGCGCGGGCCGCGGGCGCCCCCCATGTTTGTCTATGAGTGGGATCGCCCACTGCCCAGACGTCATTCGGCTAACTTGCGGAGGCTCCGCCTAAAGCTCCGCCTACCCTCCAGTCCTCTGCGCATCGCAGCTTCATCTTCTCCCCAAGCGGCGAGAGCGAGCAGGTCGGTGACGTCGCCGTCGTCACTTGGTGAGGTCACTGAGGAGGAGAAGAACTGGCTAGTCTGAGTCTGACAGAGGGGAGACTAGTCTCTGGAACCCCCAGCCAGGCAGGCAGCACAGCACTGCAGCAGGTACTATATTCTATAGTCACACGTGTACTGTGTTATGTTATCATCATCATCATGTGTACAATATGATGATGTATGCCAACTGCCAAATATAGTGCTTAAAGCGGAGGTCCACCCTGAAAAAATCTTTACATTAAAAATCCTAAAAAAAATAAAAAAAAATTAATAGAAAAAAAAAAAAATTATACTCACCCTAAATGCCTGTTGCTATGCGGAAGTCCCCCAATCTGCCTCTAATGTTCCTCCTCTCGTCCGCGGTGGGTCTCCTTCCGCTTCCTCTTCTTGTGTATGGGCCGCGCTGCCTTCTGAGAACTGTGTGTATCCCAGGAGGCAAGCCGCCCATTCACAAAGCGCCGTGCGAGTGGCGCATGCGCAGTAGGAAACGGGCAGTGAAGCCTTACGGCTTCACTGCCTGTTTCCCTTAGTCAGGATGGAGGAGCCGGGACCTGCCAGCAGCGATCGATCGCCGTGGAGGGACCGACATCGCTGGCGAGTAGGACAGATAAATGTCCTTATTAAAAGTCAGCAGCTACACTGTTAGTAGCTGCTGACTTTTTTTTTTATTTTTTATTTTGGCTGCACCTCCGCTTTAATATATGGAATAAAAAAATTATAATTATGCATAGCCATAGATATCATAAATAAAGTGATTTGTGCAAGTAGTACCTGCTGTTGCACAAATCACTTTATTTATGATATCTATGGCTATGAATAATTCAATTTATTTAATCCATATTGAGCACTATATTTGATTGGCTGCTTGCTTGCTTCTGTTTGGGTCTGTGCCTGGCACATGATGACTTAGTCTACTTTCACACTGGGGTGTTGCGCCATCGGCGGTAAAGCACCAATATTTTAGCGGCGCTTTACTGACGTTTTTTGCGGCGCTAGCAGGGCGCCTCAAAGATGCGGCTGGCAGGACTTTTTTGAGCATCCTACCAGCGCACCACTAGCAGCCCAAAAAGGGTTAAAACCGCTCGCAAAGCGCCGCTGCAGCAGTGCTTTGCTGGCGGTTCGGTTGCGCTGCCCATTGATTTCAATGGGCAGGGGCACTTTATAAGCAGTGTGTACACTGCTCCTACAGTACCTCAAAGATGCGGCTAGCAGGACTTTTTTGAGCGTCCTGCCAGCGCACCGCTCCAGTGTGAAAGCCCTCGGGCTTTCACATTGGAGTGAGAAAAGAGGCTCTTTCAGGGCAGTTTGCAGGCGCTATTTTGTAGCGCTGTAGCACCTGCAAAGCGCCTCAGTGTGAAAGTAGCCTAAGACCCCTTTACACTGAGACGCTTTGCGGGCGCTATAATGCTAAAAATAGCTCCTGCAAAGTGCCCTGAAAAAAAGCAGCATCTTTGAGGCGCTGTAGGAGTGGCTCCTAAAGCGCCCCTGCCCATTGAAATCAAAGCGGCGCTTTGCAGGCGTTTTTTAACCCTTTCCTGGCTGCTAGCCGGGGTTAAAAGCGCCCCGCTAGCGGCTGAATAGCGCAGCGAAAACTACGGTAAAGCGCGGCTAAAAATAGCGGCGCTTTACCGCCAACGCCCCCACCCCCCAGTGTGAAAGAGGCCTTAAAGTCCTCATCATGTGCGATTGTGTGTGTGTGCTAAGTAAACAGGGCCGCTGGTGATCCTACTCCCTCTGTACAGTGTCAGAGGTGCTGGAGCAGCAGTGGCGGAGGACTGTATCCATTATGAGGAAACATCCCCTGCACCGCTGCGTGTCCCTGATCATCACCGTGCCACTGCCAGTGAGTGTGACCTGTCTGTGTACCACTGCACGCAGTCACTGTCTCTGATGTTCCTTTCCACTCTGCCTTTCTGCCCAGTGCTGTGCCCGTCCACCGCATGATCCGCCCCCATGGAGGCCGCTCTCTCTCCCTCCTGCTAAGTGCCCATACACTGCACGATTCCTCCGCATTTATAGGTGCTGATATTACTGCATTTATGGGTTCTCGTAAGGCTTCATTTTTATAGGTGCTGGTAAGGCTGCATTTTTATAGGTGCTGGTAAGGCCGCATTTATGGGTGCTGGTAAAGACGCATTTATGGGTGCTGGTAAGGCTGCATTTATAGGTGCTGGTAAGGCGCATTTATAGGTGCTGATATTACTGCATTTATGGGTTCTTGTAAGGCTTCATTTTTATAGGTGCTGGTAAGGCTGCATTTTTATAGGTGCTGGTAAGGCCGCATTTATGGGTGCTGGTAAGGCCGCATTTATGGGTGCTGGTAAGGCTGCATTTATAGGTGCTGGTAAGGCCGCATTTATGGGTGCTGATATTTCTGCAATTATGGGTGCTGATGTTACTGCATTTATGGGTGCTGGTAAGGCCGCTTTTATGGGTGCTGATATTACTGCATTTATGGGTGCTGTTACTGCATTTATGAGTGCTGATATTACTGTATTTATGGGTTTTGGTAAGGCTGCATTTATGGGTGCTGATATTACTGCAATTATGAGTGATGATGTTACTGCATTTATGGGTTCTGGTAGGGCTGTTTTATGGGTGCTGATGTTACTGCATTTATGGGTTCTGGTAAGGCCGTTTTATGGGTGCTGATGTTACTGCATTTATGGGTTCTGGTGCTTTTTTTTGTTAAGGTTATCTGAAAGATGCGTTTCAAATGTTTTGACAGGGGCGCAGTTTCAGTGCTTGCCATAGGCGCCATTTTCACTAGATACGCCTCTGCGCTCCGGTCAGCGCTCTGAGCCATTGGCTCAGAGCGCTGATCAGGAACCGGACGGCTGCTGGTTTTCCAGCATGCTCGTCCAACAGAAGCCAGCCAAACGGCTGGCTTCTGTAGGACAGGGTGTCATACACACGGGCCAAATGTCAGCCAGTTTTTATTGAACCTGCCAATGTCCCTCGACATTTGGCCCATATATACGGGGCTTAAGTGTTGTGAAAAACCAATAAGACTATTTAATGAAAAGCATCAAACTTAAAGGGAACATTTTTATGTGGGGCAGATATACTGTATGTCAAATATATGTTCATTGTAAGGCATAAGCCATAAAATATTAGTTTGTATTAATTTGGTATCTGAAAGTCACCCTGTCAATATATGGGTGAAGTCTGGTGATGTAAGCACACACACTGGGAGACTGGGAATGGATAAAAGCACACAAGTTGTGTCTGTACTGTCTGGCATTTGGTTCTTAGTGCATCTTTTATGTATGTGCAGTTTTAAGTTTTTTAAACTACTTCTCACCCAGCCACTGCACATATGTGGCCAGTCGGGACTAGTGTTGTTCTGGAAAGACACGTTTGCGATCTATGATGGCTGTGTCCACACTGTGATTGAACCTGGTACCATGTGATCACATTACCAGTAGTAAAAAATGGCTGTCATTCATAATGCTATTGCTTACTACTGTGATCTCTGTGATTGACCACAGCGACCCTGTACCATGTAATAGTCTTTGCCAATCATAACTATCACAATAGAACTCAATGACTGCAGGAATGCAGCCAAAGAGTGTAAAAAATGATGGATTTTACAGTGTAGTGTTGTCTTTGCTAGCTACCTGTACTAACCCTGGCCTGTTTATTGACCATTTTTCTGCCTGCGGCCTGAACTGACCCATCTGCACATCCCCCTGACTACATTAATGCAAGACACCAGTCCCTGTCATTAGCTGAGGATAACAGCACTCCTGGAACCTCAGGAACTATTTTGTTCTTCCTTTCTTTAGCCTCTTGTACTTCCTGACCAGTGAACATGGAATTCCTGGAGGCAAGTCACATACCAGTAGGCTAGGCTTGCTTGGCTTATAGGAACTGAGACATTACACTAAGCTATATTTCCTGGCCACTAGTACAGAGGTGACCATTACAGTACATCGGTTTGATAGTTTGATACAATTCGTTGAGTTGTGTGATATGAAGAATACATTGTCCAGTACATAAAATTTGTTTTTTTTTTTATTTTGTTTAATATCTTTATTTTCCCCTCAAAATTAAGAACAAATTATGACTTGAAAAAACCCACCATGCCTCACACTAAAAACCTTGGAATGTCTACTTTCCAAAAAGGGGTAATGGGGGGGTATTTGTGCTGTCGTGGCATTTTAGGGCATCATGAAAGAGATAGGCAGTCAGTACATCAGGATTAATCAAATTTAAATTTAAATTTCAATATAAAAACATAGTTTGTAGACTAAAAAATTATGATTTGGGTTATTTTTTTAACAAAGAAATGTAGCAAAATACATTTTTGCCTAAAGATTATTTGTTTGCAAAATTGTATAACAGAAACTAAAGTGACAAAAGAGAGTTTTTTTTTACAACAAAAATAATAGTAGTGATTAAATACCATCAAAAGAAAGCTCTATCTGCCTCAAGAAATGATAAAACATTTTATTTGGGTAGAGTGTTACATGACTGCGTAACTGTCATTCAAAGTGTGACAGAGCTGAAATCTGAAAAATAGCCTGGGCAGAGGTGAAAGTGTCACGCTATGTGGCTTTTTTAATGTTTTATAACTGTGGGATATTATATACTAGATGAAAGGAGTGGAGAGAAGCCATTCTTTAGGGGATGAATATTAAAACGGATCTTCACCTTTAAATGCATCATCCTTTCTCACCACCCCTCCTCCGGTCCTATGCACAGATAGCATTCTTTTTTTCTTTATTTACCTTTTATTTATTTATTTTTACCAAAAAAATCTCCCTCGCTCCCCTTGCACGTCATTCGCCTAAAATTCTGTGCACTGTTCTTCCCTTTTGCCTCCTGGTGTATATATATGCATGTCACATATCCCAGGATGCAAAGCCTTTCATTCAAAGAAGGCGGGGGCCGCCCTAATATTCATATATAGGATTCATTCTAAAGTATAAGCCTAGGTCCACTGAGCATGAACAATACACAAAGGGGGTTATTTACTAAAGGCAAATCCACTTTGCACTACAAGTGCACTGCAAGTGCTCTTGAAAATGCACTAAAAGTGCACTTGGAAGTGCAGTCGCTGTAGATCTGAGGGAGACATGCAGGGAAAATGCACATGATTGAATGATCTAATCAGCATTGCTTCCCCTCATTTCAGATCTTCCACTCAGATCTTCAGCGACTTGACTTCCAAGTGCACTTTCAGTGAATTTTCAAGTTTACTTGTAGTGCAAAGGGCATTTGCCTTTAGTAAATAACCCCCCATGTCTGGACAGTTTTCTTTTCTGTTTTGTATTATTCTGCAATGTATGCTAGCATATTTAGTATACTTTACCTGTTCTGAAATATTATTTTTTTCTAATCTTGTACCTGTTTAGTAAACCGCAAGTTACAGTTATATAAGGAAATTATTCTGGACGGCTGCACTTCCAAAAATCCTTTTATTGAAGCTTCATATGACAAGTGGTTGACAAATGGAGCAGGGAACAAAGAGGTAGACATGTTTCATGCAAATGTTAGCGCTTAGTCATTACTAAACGCTAACATTTGCGCGAAGCGCGCCTACCTTTTTGTCCCCTGCTCCATCTGTCAACCACTTTTCATATGAAGCTTCAATAAAAATAATTTTTGAAAGTGCAGCCGTCCGGAATTATTTCCTTATGTTACACAGCATGCGAGCTAGGCTAGCACCTGACTAGTGTGTGTGGGGATTAACTAGAGACTCACTCACCTGGAGAGGCTTATTTTGTTTTTCACAGAAGTTACAGTTACTTCCTGTGTGATCATTCAACCAATGTCCTATTCTGTTGAAAGGATACCTAGGCTCTCCTGTACCTACCAACTTTTAGCTGTATATCTGCAGTGTAAGATCTAAGGTTGTACTGCCTCTGGCTGTTAGTCTCAGGAGGTTTGTAGTGAAATTCACAACTATGCTACTCACTGTTCTCCTCACTAGAGGCTGACAAGAAGCAAAATCTGGTCTCTAACAAGATGGTCACTGTAGTGATATAATATAGTGGGCCAGTAGATAACTAATATTTAGTTATTAGTAGTTATTATAATGAGGATGTACGTTATGTTTCCGCAGCAACCCGAGTTCTCCAGAGAGTGCAATTTATTTGATTTCCAACACAGAACAAAGTCCACAGATGATACAAATCCACCGAGTAAATATGACAACGAATACCAGCCTTCAAAATGTCCATGTTTAGATCTGTGCCTTCATATCCATACAGAATATAACCAGAGTAGGCTGAATTCCAGCTTATATTGCCTATCTACTGAATGGCTGAGCAATTAGATTGGCTGTCTTTGATCTACGCTCTGTCTTTCAGAATGACAGAGAATGACCCCTAGCCGGAGACGGCTGTAGTCATCACATGCCCTAATTTGCATTCTTGCATATTAATATAAAAAAATAGGTCTTCTTTGATCCTAAACAATGTACCCTTTGAAATGTTCAATTAAGTTAACAGGCCACCTCACACACCTAGGTAGGCTTGCATAAGATCAACACATTAAAGGGTCTTCAGCTGTCCCTTTGATATGTGTAATTCAGTTGTCTTGGACAACTCAACTGAATTCCTGGTCAATTTGGTAATGTAATACAATATCCTTCAAAAATCGGCCAACATATTACAACATATACCCCCACTTGGGTCGGTTCTAACTACTAGAACTGACCCATATAATTATGATTTGAGGTACTGGATGCTTTACAATGGCTCATATGAAATATGAAGTTGAGACTGGTTACATCTCTCTTCACCAGCCTCTAAAATATTCCCATGAAACAGTTATTAAATAATATAACTTTAGACCATGACTGTAAAAGGATTCGCTAAATATCCGTGACCTGTATAGCTGTTAGGCCTTATTTCAAAGCTTGCTCTTTCTTGAGTATATCACTTCACGATCTTGAATATTGTGCAAAAACGAGCTGATGTCACAGTCCATTCTGAATTCATCACATCTCTCACCATCTCACTGAAAGTAAAGCTTGGTATGCTTTGGGAGCTCCAATCCACATAAGTCCAGGATTCTCTCATCTCCAGGCTCAAAGTTTTCATTTTTAAAGATGCTTTTACACAACCACCAGCAAATCCTGAAATTCTGCTTCCATCTTTATAGTAAGAAGAACCATCAATTTATCAGCAGTCACTTTTAAGGTCAAAAAGGTTTGGATACGGCGGTAAAAACTCTGTACTGCAAACTATTTCCTTGCACTTGACATTCATGAGTCCATCTTCTAAGCATTTTACAATTCACATCTGCTTCTTTCCATTTCCCATTTGAGCAATGATGACCTTTTGTGTACCTGTCAAGTAATTTGTTGATTGCCAGCCCCCATTTGCTTTAATTTGCTGTAGGCCGACCCCCTCATTGCCTTTAATAGAGCAGTTACTTGTACCATTCAGTCCATAATTCCACCAGAATGGTATACCAACATAAATATATACCCCCACGCGATGGTTCAGATAGAATCATCTTGACATCAGTGTCTACCAGATCTTCTATCCCGACAAAGCAGCAGTGGAAATTCTTGGCAGTATCTTTTCATGAAAGGTATAAAGGTCTTTGTCATCCATATATGTCATAGCCTTCAGCATATTATAAACAACTGATTCAACAATGTTTCAAATCATGACTGAGTGATGAATTTCACTCACCCCTTTTATAAATTTAGGAAAACCACCCAACATACTATAATTTATGCTATGCCAAGCCATTATGCAGCATCACCTCAGATGTCAAATCTATTGATATCAATATGCATTATGTCATATGTACGGATGTTATAAAATTATCTTAGGTTTAAATGCTTGGCTCTGGTTTTAAGATAAAGTTCAAGTAATAAAACATAATAAAAAATTAAAATTAAAAGAAAGGGAGAAAAAATAAAATAAAAAATAGGGCATTGGGAAGTCCATTGAAAAGGAAATAAAAAAAGAAAATTAAAAAAAAATTGAATGTTCAAAAAAAAAAGTCCATGGCTTGATGAATATTGAGAGAGTGTCCATGAATTCTTTATAATTCCTTGTATATTGTCTATTCAGCATTTCTCCCCCACTAGCCAACTTCTGTTCACATTCAAACGAGTACCTCCGGGAATCTCTAAAAGACAAAAACTCTGAGACAAAACTCATTAGCAAAGTCCTTAAAAAAAATTTGAAGTTAAAACAAAATACTATTTACAGTTTACAGTCTGAAGCTAATTCACCCCCACTGCTAGAGAAGTGTCATTTTCATTCAAAAACAGATCTGGACCCTTAAACTGTTCTAATAATGTGTAATGTTCTTTTTTCATTTTGTCATACTCAATTTTCAGGTGGTCATATTTCTGTTTTAACTGAGAAAATGGTATCCAGGTCTTTTTCTTATTATTATTTTGGTCAGCTCTGTTTTTCATATTATTTTCAACGATGTTTGACCCAGAGTTTCCTCTCTTGTTGTGATCATTAGATATTATCTTCTGATCTTTCTGTTCAGTGTTTGTCCTAAACAATGTGGCTACATTGATTTTGACAGCCTGCTCATTTGACTTTCTCCATAAATGATCTGCTCTCAATAATATGTATTTTAAATCATGAGGATTTGGGGTAACTAATAAAATATTTTGTTTGATATCTTCATGCAAAGCATCTAGAAACAAACTAATATGTACCAAGCCTCCACGCTGAAATGCAAGATTATTACCGACCAATAATTCCATAATAGTTGCTATCCTGTGTGACAATTCATAGGGAGATTCCCTTTGCATTTGTTGGATTTTCCCATGAATAATAACATCAGAACGTACCCCATACAAAACACATAATAATTCCAGTAATATGTCTCTTGTCCTCAGAGGCTGAATACAGATCTGTTTAATTCTCATCCAAAGACCATTTCCTATAGAATGTTGCAAAACTCTTTCTAAGTCAAATGGGTTTAGATTGTACATATCTCTGACATTCTGCAAGTCACAAAACCATTTCAAAAATCTGTTTAAATCTTGGCAGGGAACCATTCCTGATTCTTTTAGAATTGCATCTAGTTCTTTTGGTTTCAAATGCTTCATTACAAGCTGAACTTCACCTGTATTATTATTATTTTTGTAAACTGTGGTGGTCACAGTGGGTGCAGCTGGCAATGAATTATCAGATTTAATATGAGGTTCTGTTTCATTTGATAGAAAGTTTGTGTTTGTATTTTGCTGCAGATTGCTTAATCCAAGATTTGACACATATCTGCATTCCTGAGATCTCTTCTCTAATTCCATAATTCTTAATTTTAATCTCTCATTTTCCTCTGATAATTCATCACACCATTTCTCAAGCAAAGCTCCCCCAATGGTAACTGTATGCCATTTTAAATTTACTGTCACAGTTTCTGATTGGTTTTGTAACCTCTGACAAACCTTATGGCTATTTTCAACTGCACTCTGTAACTGTGCAATTTCCTCAACCTTATCATTCAAAGAACTTTCCATTGTTAAACAGCAAGATAACAAGCCCTGCACAATACAACCTTTTCTTTTACTTTCTGAAATTTTGCTATCAAAAACATTTTTCTCTAAAAATTCCCTCATCATAGTCCATGTCTGCTTACATTTTTCTGGAATTTCATAAGGACCGCCATGACGCTTAATACATTTTAATACCCATCTGTTAACTTTATCAGAACTGACACTAGCTTCACACTGAGTAAGCATTTTGACTATATTACTAATAATTAAAAAAAAGGAAATATTTTACTCACCGCATTTGAGGCTCCACCTTGTTCCGGTCTTCTGGTACACGACAGTCTTTTTTTTTTTCCTTCAGTTTTCAGGCTCCAGAGAATAATTCTGGGGTTCCAAACTTGTTTAATTTTGTAGATCAGACTCTTATGTCACAACCAGACATTAAAGTCACAGCACATTTCTTGGGTCTCCATCAGACTTCTGTCCACCTCACAGGATTGTTGTCATCACCGACTTCTGTTACTAAGTCCTGAAAATACGATTCTGGTCGCTTGAACGGCACCAATGTAGTGATATAGTATAGTCCAGTAGATAATTAATATTTCGTAATTAGTAGTTATTATAATGAGGATGTAAGTTATGTTTCCGCAGCAACCCGAGTTCTCCAGAGAGTGCAATTTATTTGACTTCCAACACAGAACAATGTCCACAGATGATACAAATCCACCGAGTAAATATGACAACGAATACCAGCCTTCAGAATTCCATGTTTAGATCTGTGCCTTCATATCCATAGAGAATATAACCAGAGTAGACTGAATGCCAGCTTATATTGCCTATCTACTGAATGGCTGAGCAATTTGAATGGCTGTCTTTGATCTACGCTCTGTCTTTCAGAATGACAGAGAATGACACCTAGCCAGAGACGGCTGTAGTCATCACATGCCCTAATTTGCATTCTTGCATATTAACATCAACAAATATGTCTTCTTTGGTCCTAAACAATGTACCCTTTGAAATGTTCAATTAACCACTTGACAACTGGGCACTTAAACCCCCTTAATAACCAGACCAATTTTCAGCTTTCGGTGCTCTCACATTTTGAATGACAATTACTCAGTCATACAACACTGTACCCATATGAATTTTTTGTCCTTTTTTTCACACAAATAGAGCTTTCTTTTGGTGGTATTTAATCACTGTTGGGTTTTTTATTTTTTGCGCTATAAGAGAAAAAAGACTGAAAATTTTGTAAAAATAGGATTTTTATAACAGCTTACCTGTAAAATCCTTTTCTTGGAGTACATCACGGGACACAGAGCGACATAGTCATTACTAATGGGTTATATAGATACCGTCAGGTGCTGGCACTGGCAACTTCCAAAACCGGAAGTACCCTCCCCTATATAAGCCCCTCCCATCCGGGAGCACCTCAGTTTTGTAGCAAAGCAATAAGTGTCCCCAAAGAGGGGCGGGAGCTCTGTGTCCCGTGATGTACTCCAAGAAAAGGATTTTACAGGTAAGCTGTTATAAAAATCCTATTTTCTTTCTCGTACATCACGGGACACAGAGCGACATAGTCATTACTAATGGGATGTCCTAAAGCAATGCCAAATGAGGGGGGGATACACCATATATAAGCTGAGCGCTATCAGACATGAGGATCTTTTGCGGCCTGCAACACACTGCGCCCAAAGGCGACATCCTCCTGACTTCTAACGTCCACCTGGTAGAACCTAGTAAACGTGTGAACTGAAGACCATGTTGCGGCCTTACAGATTTGAGCCAGGGAGGCCTGGTGATGCACTGCCCATGAAGTTCCAACTGCTCTCGTGGAGTGCGCTCTAACTTTGAACGGAGGCGGTCTCCTTCTCAAGCCATAAGCTTGCATAATGACCTGTCGAATCCACTTGGCTAAAGTAGATTTTGACGCTGCCTGACCCTTTCTGGGGCCTTCCGGCAGAATAAACAAAGTATCCGTTCTGCGAATCTGAGCAGTGGCTTTTAGATAAGCTTTAACTGCTCTTACTACATCCAAAGAATGCATTATCATTACACCTTGTGTTCTTAGATTGGCCAATAAAGGGCCAGAATTTTTGTAAACACTCGTGGTGCTGTGGCCAAACCGAAGGGTAAGGCTCTGAACTGAAAATGGCGCCCTTCTACTGCAAAGCGTAGAAATTCTTGGTGGACTGGAAAGATGGGAATGTGCAAATAAGCATCTTTGATGTCGATCGCGGCTAACCATTCCTCCCCTTGTAGGGCAGTGGCCACCGATCGGATCGACTCCATCGGAAAGTCCTGATATATAGGAATTTGTATAGCCCTTTTAGAATTAATATGGGCC
Organism: Rana muscosa; assembly: GCA_029206835.1. Lineage (NCBI taxonomy): Eukaryota > Metazoa > Chordata > Amphibia > Anura > Ranidae > Rana > Rana muscosa. The sequence continues at coordinate 1,027,266,601 of CM055122.1, forward strand.
TCCCGTCCGCGTTTGCTTCGGGACTGTAAAGAGGTTTGAGTAAAACCCGAACCCTCATTCTTCCAGGGGAACCTCCATAATTACTCCTTGGAGCAATAGTTGTTCTAGTGCCAACAGGAGGGACTCTCTCTTCCGGGGATCCCTTGGCACGTTTGACCTTAAAAATGGGAAGGAGGAGAGTCTTTTAACTCCAAACTGTATCCCAAACCTACTGCGGAGAGCACCTATCTGTCTTGATCGTGTCCCGCCAGGTCTCTTGCGAACAACTGGAGTCCTCCCCCCACCCGACTGAGTGGGGGCTTCAATGAATTTAACTTTGGGGGAGGTTTTGTACCTCCCCTGACCCAGGGTTTCTCATTACCCTGCTACTGTCCCTATTTTTTACCCCCGGGATTTGACCGAGGAGGCCGTCGGAACTGTTACACAGCCGATGCCCCAGGGACTGGAGAAGCAGGCCTCTTAAAGAGGGACCTCTAACTCTGTTTTTAACCGGCAAGAGCGTATTTTTACCGCTGGAAATTTTCTGGATATATTTGTCCAGGTTTTCCCTGAATAAGCGTTCACCATGAAATGGGACGCTAACCAGCCATTCTTTACAGGGAGCTTCAGCAGACCAGTTTTTGAGCAATAGGAGCCTACGCATATGTACTATAGACAGCGTAAGGCGGGAGGCCTGATGGACTGAATCCTTTATGGCGTCAACCGCAAAGCCTAAGGCTCTAGGTAGATCAGCTAGGGCAAAGCCTGCTGATCTGTCAAGTCCCTCAAGACCTGTTTCAACTGATCCTTCACTGCTTAGCAGACCCCAATAGCTGCTACTGCTGGTTGTATCACCAAGCAGATTTTCATAAGGACTCCAATCTTTTATCTATTGGGTTCTTGAACATTTGGACATTATCCACTGGACATGTCAGTGATTTATACATACAAGAGATGGCTGCGTCCACTGTAGGGACCTTCCATTTTTTTTTTTTTTTTGATGAACTTATCCTCCATGGGATAGACCACCGGAAATCTCTTGGGGGAATAAATATTTTCTCAGGACGTTCCCAATCCTGGTAAATGAGCCCTTTCAGTAAAGGGTGAAGTGGAAAAGAACAAACAGTCTGGGGGCTTCTAGCGACCCCAACGAGGATACAGTAGTGGTTGATGGTTCCGCAAGGTGCATTTTTAACTGCTGATCGGACCATGTTAGTCAGAGACTGAACCCATAATCTTTCAGCCTGAGATGCTGAGAAAAGGTTCCCCCACTGTTGATTCCTCTATAACAGAATCAACCTCATCCTGATCCCCTTCAGGCAGGTCGATCCCTGTATGGGACTGTTGCTCTGCTAACAGGCACTCTGAAGGAGGAGACGGAGATCGGGCGTGCTTTCCCTGACAGGGAGGCAGCGATAAATGTTGACAATCTCTCTCTAATCCTCCCAGAGCTGAGGAAAAAACCTCCTCTGTTACATACACAGGAGCAGGTGAACTGAGGACAGCCACAGTACCAAGTACCCCTGCGGGGTCTCTACGGTCACTTACCTCTGAACTTCAGGGGAGACTGGTGCAGCAGAAGTATGCCCAAGATCCTCCGAGCCCGATGAGACCCCCTTCGCTTCCTGGAAGATTCAGTTCCGGAGCTTCTGGACGGCATATTCCTAAGCCTAAAGCTGAGGTATTCCAGCCGTAATACACCACTTTTACTGAGAATAGTCTAGCACAATTGCTGCTATATCACAGTTGGTGTCTACTAATGTGCCTTTCTAGGGGATGCCTGTATCAACCGCTTGCTGTATGCCCTTTTTTTTTTAAATGTTGCCAGCTCTGTCTCTGTACTTCATAGCCAGCTCACCACACAAAACTGTGGTTTTTACATGCTGGGACGCCCGCACATGCGCAGAAGCGCTGCGGCGCACACAGAGCGTCATCCCCCAGGCTCCGCCCCCTTTCCTGGCTCACCTCTATATATAGAGGCGCGTGCACGCGCACGCGCGCGGCCACGTGCGCCTTCGGCGCTAATTTTGAAAAATGGAGACTAGGGACAAGAGCCAGGGCCCCTCTTTGCCGCAGGCCGGGGGATGGACGAGCATTGCAACATGGCAGAGGAAGCAGTTTCCCATAAGAGAACTCACCATCTGCCTGGACTTGCTCTGCTGAGAAGAAACTAGTCCACATGACAAGAAACATTCCACAGCGGCCTCTAGTGGACAAACACAGGTACCGCAGTCTAATATCTTAAATATATATAAAAAAAAATTTTTTTTCTTGACCACCATTAAAAATTATTACATTTTTTTAGTAGTTACAGGCATGCACAGAATTTTGCGGGAATACCATTAGGTAACAGACAGAAAGACAAATTAGGCTTGGGGGTCCCCCAATAGAACCAAGTTCCTGGGGGCCCCCACTTACCTGTTCCCCGCCGCAGGACTTTGTTTGGTCCACAAAAGCCCAAACTTCACCTATCACGGCAGGCATTGTAATCAAACCTTCAGGGACCGGGTTCCCAAGGATTCCACTCCCCTGGACCTGTATAGCACCCTGCACAGAAAACATCTTGGTCGTGGGTATGACCAGAGCTCTGGATCCCAGGGTCCAGCTCTCCTAAGAGAAGCATTACAGGCAAAACCTTGCTCTTCTCTGCAAGGCCCGGGTACCGACCGTTTAGCTATGAAGCTTTTTTGGTCGGATCCGGAATAGCTTACTGAGGCCCAAAAGAACCTGTACGCAAGCTCAGTGAAAAACACATGTTTCTTCTTGGCCAACACCTTAGACACTGGCAAAAAACTGAGGTGCTCCCGGATGGGAGGGGCTTATATAGGGGAGGGTACTTCCGGTTTTGGAAGTTGCCAGTGCCAGCACCTGACGGTATCTATATAACCCATTAGTAATGACTATGTCGCTCTGTGTCCCGTGATGTACGAGAAAGAAAAAATGTTTTTTTTTTCGTTTCTGTTATAAAATGTTGCAAATTACTATTTTTTCTTCATAAATTTTGGCCAAAATTTATACTGCTACATATCTTTGGTAAAAATAAGTACAAATTGGTGCATATTATTTGGTCTTTGTGAAAGTTATAGAGTCCACAAGCTATGGTGCCAATATCTGAAAATTGATCACACCTGAAGTACTGACGGCCTATCTCAATTCTTGAGACCCTAGCATGCCAGAAAAGTACAAATACCCCCCAAATGACCCCTTTTTGGAAAGAAGACATTCCAAGGTATTCAGAAAGAGGCATTGTGAGTTTTTTGAAGTTGTCATTTTTTCCCACAATTCTTTGCAATATCAAGATTTTTTTTTTCTCTTTTTTTTTTTCACAAAATTGTCATATTAGCAGGTTATTTCTCACACACAGCATATGCATACCACAAATTACACCCCAAAACACATTCTGCTATTCCTCCCGAGTATGGCGATACCACATGTGTGAGACTTTTACACAGTGTGGCCACATACAGAGGCCCAACATGCAGGGAGCAGCTTCAGGCGTTCTGGAGCACCCAGGCCAATTCTGACATTTCTCTCCTACATGTAAAAATCATCATTTGTTTGCTAGAAAATTACATAGAACCCCAAAACATTATATATGTTTTTTTAGCAAAGACCTTAGAGAATATAATGGTGGTTGTTGCAACTTTTTATCTCGCACGATATTTGCGCAGCAATTTTTTTAACGCGTTTTTTACGGAAAAAAAATGTTTTGTGCTTAAAAAAAAAAAAAAACAGTAAAGTTAGCCCAATATTTTTTCATAATGTGAAAGATGAAGTTACGCCGAGTAAATAGATACATAACATGTCACCCTTAAAAATTGCACACACTCGTGGAATGGCGCCAAACTTCGCTACTTAAAAAATCCCCATAGGCGACGCTTTAAATATTTTTACTGGTTAAATGTTTTGAGTTACAGAGGAGGTCTAGGGCCAAAATGATTGCTCTCGCTCTAACGTTCGCAGAGATACCTCACATGTGTGGTTTGAAAACCGTTTTCATATGTGGGTGGGACTTACGTATGCGTTCGCTTCTGTATGCGAGCTCACGGGGACAGGGGCGCTTTAAAAAAAATACAAAAAATTATTCTTCATTTTACTTTATTTATTTTAGTTTGACATGTTTTTCCGCCCCAAACATTTTTTTGATCACTTTTATACCTATTACAAGGAACGTAAACATCCCTTGTAATAGGAATATGGCATGACAGGTCCTCTTTACAGTGAGATATGGGGGGGGGGGGGGGGTGTCAATAAGACCCCACATCTCACCTCTAGGCTGGGAAGCCTGAAAAAAAAAAAAAAAAAAACAACAATCCTGGCTTTGATCGTAGCGGTGAGTCGGTAGAAGCACCGGAGGGCGGCGGGGGGGGACATCCCCTCTCGCCTCCAGTAAGAATGATCAAGCGGCGGAACAGCCACTATGATTGTTGTTATGGTGTAGGGAATCGCCGGCTGAAAAAGCTAATATCTGAATGATGCCTGTAGCTGCACCCATCATTCAGATATCCCCGCACAAAGTCAAGGACGTCATATGACGGCCGGAGGGCGGGAAGTGGTTATTACAGAGTATTGCCGGGCATTGCGGAGTATTGCCGGGCATTGCGGAGTATTGCCGGGCATTGCGGAGTATTGCGGACTATGGCAGGGTATTGCGGTGTATGGCAGGGTATTGCACGGGGTATTGCACAGGGTATTGCACAGGGTATTGCAGAGTATTGTGGAGGGTATTGCAGAGTATTGTGGAGGGTATTGCAGAGTATTGTGCAGCGTATTGCAGAGTATTGTGCAGGGTATTGCAGAGTATTGTGCAGGGTATTGCAGAGTATTTTGCAGAGTATTGCACAGGGTATTGCAGAGTATTGCGCAGGGTATTGCAGAGTATTGCGCAGGGTATTGCAGAGTATTGCGCAGGGTATTGCAGAGTATTACACCAGAGTATTGCAGAGTATTGCACCAGGGTATTGCAGAGTATTTTGCAGGGTATTGCACAGGGTATTGCAGAGTATTTTGCAGGGTATTGCGCAGGGTATTGCAGAGTATTGCGCAGGGTATTGCAGAGTATTGCGCAGGGTATTGCAGAGTATTGCGCAGGGTATTGCAGAGTATTTTGCAGGGTATTGCAGAGTATTTTGCAGGGTATTGCAGAGTATTTTGCAGGGTATTGCAGAGTATTGCGCAGGGTATTGCAGAGTATTGCACCAGGGTATTGCAGAGTATTGCACCAGGGTATTGCAGAGTATTGCACCAGGGTATTGGCAGGGTATTTTGCAGAGTATTGGCAGGGTATTTTGCAGAGTATTGGCAGGGTATTTTGCAGAGTATTGGCAGGGTGTATTGCAGAGTATTGGCAGGGTATAGCACAGGGATGGCTGAGCAGGGATGGATGGATGGCTGGATCTGTGACTGCAATTGTCACAGATCCAGCCCACAGCGCTGCTGCCTTGATCTGCACCCTCCCCTCTCCTCTCACACTGTACCGATCGGTACAGAGAGGGGAGGGAGGAACCGGCGTCATCAAATGACGCCGGTCTGTTTACAAGTGATTGCTCCGTCATTTGACGGAGCGATCACGTGGTAAACGGCCGCTATCAGCGGCGATTTACCGCGATTCGTGATCCGGCGGTCACGGAGTTTCCCGTGTGCGCGCCCCAGCGGGCGCGCGGGAGCGCGATTCTGGGAGGACGTTATATAACGTCCTCCCAGAGTTAAGCAACCACCTTGTTGACGTTATTTGTCGGCAGGTGGTTGTTAAGTGGTTATATTGATTGGGGGGAGATGAAGCCATTAGCCAGCAGATACAGGGCAAGTTACCATTTTTACCAATCACATCCTGGTAATTTTGAAAAAAATTGGAAAAGGGGTGCCCCTGGGATTGTGTGGATTGGAATAAATTATGGATTGCCACCAAGTATATATAGAAAAATATAAAGAATTTTATTTTACATAATACACATATATATCAAAATGGTTTAAAATCAAAGAAAGGAACAGACATATACAGTCATTAAAGAACAATTGCATGAGGACACCTTACTACTTGAGACATATAAGTCATATAGCTAGTGGTGACACAACCGACATGTTTCGGATACTCGAGCTATATCTGTGATAGCCTCCATTATTTCCTTCTTCAAGGTTCATGCAACAGTTTGAAGACAATTTAGTCTCTATATAAGAGAGAAAACACAACATAGTATGTGATAGCTGTATAATACACAACAGTGTACTGGCATGATTACATTATTTTGAATTTCTCCCATATGTGGGCAGCTAGAAGATAGACATTGTTGCAAGGAGAAAATAAAAAGAAAATAAAAAATAAAATAACAATGAGAGAGGAAAAGAAGAAAGGGGGAGGGGAAAGAGACGAAGGGAAAAAGAAGAATAAATATACATGAAAGTTCATTTAAGAATACATGGATGTATATAAACATCGTATAATTGTATGTCTATACGATACAGTACATCTATATCAAATAGTGTTGCATACATACATTTCCAATGGTAATATAAACATCAGCCGTTTGGAGGAATTGTCCCGGTGATATAGAGCCCAAACGGATATGGTGCGGGTTTAATGGTCGCATAAAGACAATGCAGCGGCCAAAAAGACACTGCAGACAAGATGACAGAGCCACGGGGAAATGTATAAGAGGACCAACACCAAAAACGCCCCTCAAAGCTCACAGGGAAGCCTCAAATTGCAGCGGACAGACTGCCACGGCCTCTCTGTAAAAACATACATACATGGATTATAGTTTCTAGATCGCAGACCAGCCCTGTAACCAGGCATCCCATAACTCTGATGAAGTGTTTAAAAAGAAGCTTAATACCTGTCAATGTGGCGCAAGAACATCCACACTCTGGCTGTGCGGCAATTGGCCAAGTCAGGTGGGACTTTTTATAGAGCTGTCGCTGGTGTTGCAGCCAATCAGCTCAAATGGCGCCAAAGGTAAAGCTGCAAAAGGGAGGAATTCAACCAATGGGGTAGAGCGTGGGAGGCCACAACAGGGCTAGACTATGCGTCCGGGTAGAAACCCAATTAACTGCGTATTGTAAATGAAAAATGAAAAGAGAGGTTCTTATAGGACAGGCATCGCATACAGAGGCCGCCCTCGATCCCGGCGGCGTCCGGCGTCACCGCGCACCCACGCAGACGTGAAGGACGTCCACGACACCGGCGCGGTGACGTCAGACGTCGACCCGACCGCCAGCACAACGAAAAGGGCGGAGTGGTTAAGTTAACCGGCCACCTCACACACCTAGGTAGGCTTGCATAAGATCAACACATCAAAGGGTCTTCAGCTGTCCCTTTGATATGTGTAATTCAGTTGGCTTGGACAACTCAACTGAATTCCTGGTCAATATGGTAATGTAATACAATATCCTACATAAATCGGCCAACATATTACAACAGTCACCTCCACACAGAAATAAAATTCAGAACAAGGCATGGTAAGCTAGGAATGAGGAAAAGATCAACTGCAGGGAGCTCAAACTCCTCAAAGGCAATACCAGAAAACTAGTATTTTACTGTAGCGGGTATGTACTTTCCCGGGTGTAAATTTGAACTTGGAAGTGACATTAGTGATGTGTAATTCCCCGCAGCCCAGTGGGTGGCGCTGTCGCCCTGGGTTGGGGTTGAATCATTGCTGTGTGCCGTACCTCCTTTTTGTCCTCCCTCGGCAGCGGTATGGTGGGGCGGGGAACTTGCCGGGAGAGGGTATAAAGGGGCCGGCCATCTTGGTCACGGGGTTCTTCGCATCCCAGGGACCTTTAGCCTGAGGGCTGCTGTCCGTGGGCGATGTCCAGGTGGCCTAGGCCTGGACACCGGGAGTTCGGGAGCCATTCCAGACACCTTTGGTCTGGGGTGAGGTACTTGTCCTAGCCTGGGGCCCAGCTTCTTCCACTGGGTTCCGCCTTGGGGGGATCGTCCTAGGGTATCCGGGGGATGGATACCCGAATCTAAGACGCAATGGACTGGGGGGTGGCCTCTCCGAAGACCTGGTGCAGCAGACTGCCGGTGACGGGTGAGGGCCTCCGGAGACCGTCTGGAGGGATGCCCTCTCAAACAGGGGCTGATACACACAGAAGGTGGTTCTATTGAGGAAAGGTCTGGCAGAGACATTCTTCTTAAAGGTCGCAAGCAAGGACTGTTACCTACAGGCCTGTGGCAGGGGCTGCAACAGTTCACCCGGTAGGTGGCAGCTACCACTTCACGGTCGGTGACAGAGACCGTGCGCCATGCCTATTCGACTCACTACAGGAATAGGAGAGTTTACTGTGCCTGGGCTTACTTGTATCCACACCCCCTGTTCGTTTAAAGGAAGTTCAACTGATTGTGTGACATTCTATGCTGAAGAAATAAAGGAGTGTTGGACTTTAGTGGTGTGGGGCTCTTTTAATACAGACACTGTTCCAGAGAAGGAGCTCTTACTGCAGGACACCGACCCGAAAGGTAACAGAACTTTGCATACACCTACTACATCTGTGGTGAAAGCTTGGCGTAGTGCCCCGCCCCTCTCTCTCCTCCGAGATACCCCTAGACCAGAGCCGGAGAAGCCATTAAAGACAGAAGGAGAGAGAGTGGGGATCCGCTACATACCCTATGCCTGCTTTTAAGGGGAACAGCATTCAGAGTTCTGTTCCTCGTTAAATGGAACTGCCAATGGCAGAGAGCGCTGATCAGAGTGTTCTGGCAGGGGGGCCAGCCCCTGTCAGAACACAACAGCTTAGAGGGGGAGATCGCTGGACTAACCTTGCATGGTTAGTACATCAGCTCCCGACCAGAGCGGACAGTTTTTTTTTTGTGTGCAACCCAGAGGGTTTGCATGAAAATAAGACTGTAGTGTGTACCCGGCTTTGGCGTTTGAATTCGACTTACTATCAACTGCCTGTTTTGTTTTGTTTTTCTTTAATGATAACCCGTTTATCTATGAAAGGAAAGGGGAGAGGGCATCTCATTTGCAATTTCAGATTCTAATGCAGTAGAAAGCATCTTCATAAAACTGCTATTTAGGTCATTTAGACCTAGGGCAGCAGAAAAACAGTGACAGTACTTCTGCATGTGGAAGTGGCTCTTAGAGGCCTCAAAGTGTGCTTTCTGTTGGTGACATTAACCACTTAAGGACCAGCGATGTCCGCCGGCCACCTGCGATCGCTCCGGAGAGAGACAGAACGGGGATCTATCAATGTAAACAGACAGATCCCCGTTCTGTAAGGGGGAGAGAGACAGATCTGCTGTTCCTAGTGATTAGAAACAGCGATGTGTCTCCTCCTCCAGTCAGTACACTCCCCCAACAGTTAGAAACACCTCCCTAGGGAACACTTAACCCCTTGATCGCCCCCTAGTGTTAACGTCTTCCCTGCCAGTGACATTTAAACAGTAATCAGTGGCTATTTTTAGCTCTGATCTCTGTATAAATGTCAATGGTTCCAAATTATTATTATTTATTATTCAGGATTTATATAGCACCAACAGTTTGCGCAGCGCTTAACAAAATGAAGGCAGACATTACAGTTACATTACAATTTAGTACAAGAGGAATCAGAGGGCCCTGCTCATTAGAGCTTACAATCTAAAAAGGGAGAGTTAATTGATACAAAAGTTAATAGCTGTGGGGGATGAGATAATGAAGAAAGTAAAACAGGGTATTAGTTAGAAGTAGGATAGACTTCTTTAAAGAGAAGGGTTTTCAGGGATCGTCTAAAGACAGATAGGTTAGGGGAAAGTCGGACAGATTGGAGTAGGGAGTTCCTGTCATGGATATGCATTAATGTCTGTCTGCCATCTTACCTTCCTCCTCATGTGTTCATCTAGAGACCAGACCTCCTTCACCTGGCTTCCTTTATAATCTCCTCCCAGCCTGACTCCACCCCAGGCCCTATCACTGAACACTATATTAACCTGTGCACTGCAAGCCTGCTTGGCTGATCAACGTGTTTGTTAGGCATTGTGTGTTTGGGTTCCTGCCTGCCGTGTGCTACGTCTGTCTCTCTGTTACGTTATTGGCTTGTCCCCGACCATCCCTGTCTGCTCGTGACCCTTGACCTTCGGCTCGTTCTTCGTTATCCTTGTCTGCTTGTGGCCCCTGACCTTCGGCTTGTTATTCGGTTCTCTCTATCGTGTGCTGCTGCTTCCCCTTATCCTACGGGGCGTGAGCTAGGAAACTCCAGGGGCCGCGACCTGGTCCCAGCCTGCAGCGTAACATCCTCACCACTAGAGGCCCTGGAGAAGACCAGCTGGGTCTTAGACTCCGCGCCCTGGGGAATCTTGGCTCTCGCTTCCGTTGGGATCCCGGTTGTGCTCCTCTGGTCCCGCTTTCCACAACCACCCAGTTTCCTATCCACAGAAGCCAGCCATAGGGTTCACTACCTCGCGGTGCACTCCTGTCCCCCTACGGTGTGCATCTGTCACCTGGCCACAGGTGACCCTGACAGTTTGATCAGCCATGAACCCGGCTGACATCCCGCTTCCCGCGGATGATCCATTGCAGGGCATAGTTCGCAGACTTGAGACCCAGGAATCAAATCAGACCCAGGTGATGCGATTCCTCCAGGATCTGGCTTCTCGCTTCGAGCAGCTTCAGGCCTCCTTGGGAACCCTGAATCCGCAACCTCAAATACAATCAGCGGTTGCACCTATTGCACCAGTCGCAGCCACACACTCGCTACAACTGCCAGCTCCGTCCCGTTTCTCTGGGGACTCCAAGGCTTGCAGGGGGTTCCTTAGCCAATGCACGATTCATTTTGAGCTCCAGCCCCAAAACTTCCTGTCTGATCGGGCTAAGGTAGCCTATATCATTTCCCTCCTCTCTGGTGAAGCTTTAGCCTGGGCAGCCCCTCTGTGGGAACTGAATGATCCAGTGGTTTCTAGCCTGTCTGGCTTCTTGAAACTTTTTCGGAATATCTTCGAAGAACCGGCTCGTGTCTCTTCAGCGGCCAGCGCCCTTCTACGTCTCCGCCAAGAGTCTGCTTCAGTGGGACAGTACGCCCTTAATTTCCGCATACTGTCGGCTGAGTTGAGCTGGAACAATGAGGCCTTAGTCACAACCTTTTTGCATGGCCTTTCTGATAGAGTGAAGGATGAATTAGCAGGAAGAACCATCCCCACTGATCTGGACGGAGTTATCTCCTTGTGTAACCAGATCGATATTCGCTTTCAGGAAAGGACCCTAGAAAAGCGGCGCCAGCACTCCTTGGTCCTTAGTCAGCCTGAGCTCCCCTCTCCTCGATCCGTGGAGCATCTCCTGCCAGCTGAGGAACCCATGCAGCTGGGCAGGACCAGGCTATCCCCAGAGGAACGTGCTAGGCGCAGAAATCTAGGCCTGTGTCTCTACTGTGGGGGCAAAGGTCATTTTCGTGACACTTGCTCTCTTTGTCCAGAAAAACGTTTGGGTCCACTTCATCTGGAAAGTGGAGTATTGGACCCAGAAATATCACCTTCCCCTTCTCGTCTTCTGCTTTCTGTGTTCCTTCATGTTGGTGCTTCTTCTCATTCGGTCTCAGCATATCTGGATTCCGGAGCCGCTGGTAATTTCATGGACTGGGAAATCGCATCGTCCATGAGACTTACTCTTTTGCCCCTCACCACGCCATTGGTGGTCTTGGCGATTGATGGTACTGTTCTCCCAGGGGGACCTATCCGCTTCCAGACCCTCCCTGTTAAGATGTCGGTGGGTACACTCCACCAGGAGTGGATACCCTTCCTTATCTTACCCAAGGCCTCAACGCCTATAATTTTGGGTCTCCCATGGTTACAGCTCCATTCTCCTCATGTGGACTGGACTACTGGACAGATCCTGGCTTGGGGTCCCTCCTGTTCCTCGTCCTGTCTACCCAAGGTTGCCCCCTGTGAATCTGAGCCGGTCATTCATTCCAGGTTGCATAACCATTTACATTTCTCTGTCCCTAACCACCCTTGGACGCACAGCCAGGCTAGCTTGTCTACAAGTCCTGCAGTCGCTACGTCTTGCGATGCGATTCAGGTAGTCGCTACACCTGACTCAGCTATTCACTCTGCCTCTGTACTAGTTATGCCAGTCCAGCCCATGCCCAGTGAGCCTCTTACTTTTTCTTGTTCGGGACATTCTGCTTGTCCTTCAGCTATTCAGCTTGACTCCGGCGACATGTCACCTTCTAACCAACCTGACTTCAGGGTTCCACTGACATCTGCCCAGTCTGATGGTCCTGTGCAAGATGACCAGTTCCCCTTTAAGGGTCTAGGGGACCCTCCTCAGATTCCTGTTGATCCTCTCATGCCCTTGCTTATTCCTAGAGAGCCTTTGGTCCTCAATAGATCTTCTTGTCATCTCCCTACCTCGTTTTCGGTCTCTGAGGATAATTTTAAGTACGAGGTTAGACAAGTTCTGGATTCTCGGCTCTGCAGAGGCATTCTTCAGTACCTTGTGCATTGGAGAGGTTTTGGTCCTGAGGAGGCGTCTTGGATCGCTGCATCTGATGTCGCTGCACCTCATCTGTTGAGAAGGTTTCATCAGAGATTTCCCTTTAAGCCTGGGTCCAGGCGGGGGAGGGCCCATAAGAGGGAGGGTACTGTCATGGATATGCATTAATGTCTGTCTGCCATCTTACCTTCCTCCTCATGTGTTCATCTAGAGACCAGACCTCCTTCACCTGGCTTCCTTTATAATCTCCTCCCAGCCTGACTCCACCCCAGGCCCTATCACTGAACACTATATTAACCTGTGCACTGCAAGCCTGCTTGGCTGATCAACGTGTTTGTTAGGCATTGTGTGTTTGGGTTCCTGCCTGCCGTGTGCTACGTCTGTCTCTCTGTTACGTTATTGGCTTGTCCCCGACCATCCCTGTCTGCTCGTGACCCTTGACCTTCGGCTCGTTCTTCGTTATCCTTGTCTGCTTGTGGCCCCTGACCTTCGGCTTGTTATTCGGTTCTCTCTATCGTGTGCTGCTGCTTCCCCTTATCCTACGGGGCGTGAGCTAGGAAACTCCAGGGGCCGCGACCTGGTCCCAGCCTGCAGCGTAACATCCTCACCACTAGAGGCCCTGGAGAAGACCAGCTGGGTCTTAGACTCCGCGCCCTGGGGAATCTTGGCTCTCGCTTCCGTTGGGATCCCGGTTGTGCTCCTCTGGTCCCGCTTTCCACAACCACCCAGTTTCCTATCCACAGAAGCCAGCCATAGGGTTCACTACCTCGCGGTGCACTCCTGTCCCCCTACGGTGTGCATCTGTCACCTGGCCACAGGTGACCCTGACAGTTCCAAAGGATGGGAGAAGCTCTGGAGAAATCCTGGAGGCTAGCATGGGAGTAGGTGACAAGGGAGCTAGAGAGCAGGAGGTCTAGGGAGGAGCGGAGAGGATAGTTTGGGTGATATTTGGAAATAAGATTGGTGATGTAGCTCGGGGCAAAATTGTGAATGGCTTTGTATGTTATTATTAGTGTTTTGAATTGTATTTGTTGGGCAATGGAAAGCCAGTGGAGGGATTGGCAGGGAGGACTGGCGGACACTGAACGGTTGGTAAGGTGGATGAGTCTGGCAGCGGCATTCATGATAGACTGAAGGAGGGATAGTCTATGTAAAGGTAATCCAATGAGGAGGGAGTTGCAGTAGTCGAGGTGAGAGATAATCAGGGAGTGAATTAGAAGCTTGGTGGTGTCATTAGTTAACCACTTGCCGCCCGTCATATAGCATAATGACGTTGGCAAAGTGGTTTTGTTATCCTGATCGGACGTCATATAACGTGTTTAGGATAACTAGCCGGCGCCCTCCCACTGGGGGCGCGCATCGCGGCGACTGGTGTTGAGGTGTGTCAGTCTGACACACCGCAACTCCGATCTAGGTAAAGAGTCTCTGACGGAGACTCTTTACCACATGATCAGCTGTGTCCAATCACAGCTGATCACAGTGTAAACAGGAAAAGCCGATCGGCTGCTCCTCTGACAGGGTGGGGTCTCCGCTGATTAATTATCAGTGCAGACCTCCCAAGGATGCCCACCCAGGACCACCAGGGAGGCCACCAGGACCACCAGGGATGCCCACCTCTTGTGACCACCAGGTATGCCACCCATGGCCACCAGGGATGCCAATCAGTGCCCACAATTTATGCCAATCAGTGCCCAGCTCTAATACCTGCCAGTGCCTGCCAATCAGTGATGCCCATCAGTGCCATCTATCAGTGTACATTAGTGCCACAAATCAGTGTACATCAGTGCCTCCTATCAGTGCCCATCCGTGCCCATCAGTGCCTCCTATCAGTGCCGCCTATCAGTCCACATCAGTACCGCCTATCAGTGCCCAGCAATGTCTCCTATAAATGCTCATCAGTGCCACCTATGCGTGCCCATCAGTGCTGCATATCAGTGCCACCTATCAATGCCCATCAGTGCCGCATATTAGTTCCCATTACCAAAGTCCATCAGGGCCACCTCATTGGTGCCACCTCATTGGTGTCCATAATTGCCACCTTATCAGTGCCCGTCAGTGCTGCCTCCTCAGTGCCCATCAGTGAAGGAGAAAACATACTTATTTACAACGTTTTGTAACAGAAACAAATAAAATTGTCTTTTTTTATTTGTTTAGCAAAAAAAAAAAATCCCAGAGGTGATCAAGTACCTCCAAAAGAAAGCTCCATTTGTGGGAACAAAATTATAAAAAAATTATTTGGGTACAGTGTAGCATGACCGCGCAATTGTCATTCAAAATGTGACAGCCCTGAAAGCTGAAAATTGGCTTGGGCAGGAAGGGGGAAAAGTTCCCTGTATTGAAGTGATTAAAAAGGGGCTTATTCTGAAAATGTTGCGAAGTCTAAGGTGGCATGATTTGGACAGGGATTGGATGTTGGCCTGAAAGGACAGTTCAGAGTCTAAGGCTACCCCTAGCACCCTGGCATGTGGGGACGGACTGATAGATGTGCCATTGATCTTGACAGAGAAGTCAGGGGAAGGGGCACATGGGGAAGGAAATATTAAGAGCTCGGTTTTAGGAAGATTCAGTTTGAAGAAGTGGTTTGACATCCAGGCTGATATGCCTGTTAGTAAATCAGTAATGCGTGAGGAGACTAATGGGGTGAGCTGAGGGTCAGAGAGATAGATTTGGGTGTAATCCGCATATAAATGGTAGTGGAAGCCATTGGAGGCTATCAGCTGACCCAGGGAGGACTTGTAGATCGAGAATAGTAGAGGTCCAAGGACAGAACCTTGGGGAACCCCAACGGTAAGAGGAGTTGGGGAGGAGGAAGTGGAGTTGTACGTGATACTGAAGGTGTTGTGAGATAGGTAAGATTCGAAGCAAAAGCATGGAGACCAAGTAAGTTGAGTTTTTTGAGGAGGAGGGGGTGGTCAACTGTATCAAAAGCAGCAGAAAGGTCCAAGAGTGAAGCCTCGTACACACGACTGATTTTCTCGGCAAGAACCAGCAAGAAACTTGCTGGCAGAGCTTTCTTGCCGAGTAAATCGGTCGTGTGTACTCGTCAAGAAAACAGGCAAGAATCTCGACAAGAAAAATAGAGAACCTGCTCTCTATTTTTTCATCGGGATTCTCGTCGGCCTGTTTCTCGACGAGAAACCCGAGTGTGTGTACACTTACCTGTCGCCGTGGAAACCCGCGCATGCTCAAAATAACTTTGCCGCATGCGCGGCAGCTTCCTAGGCATAGGTAGGGTGTAGCAAGATGGCGGCAACGGCATCGAATGTGACGAGCGCGCGCTCGTTATAGTCGATGACGTCACTGTGTTTGTGCCATTGAAAAGAACGCCGGTTCTTTTGAAAGGTACATGTGTATACTCGGCCGGGACAAGATTCTTGTCCAAGAATCTCGTCAGGAAAAACGACAAGTTTTTTCCTGACGAGATTCTCTGCCGTGTGTACGAGGCTTAAGAGTATGGAATAATGACCATTGGTTTTGGCTGTTAGTAAGTCGTTTGTGAGTTTTAGGAGGGCAGTTTCTGTGCTGTGGCAAAAATCCAGACTGAAGGGGATCAAGAAGGTTATTCTCAATGAGGTGGTTGCTCAATAGGTTGTAGACTAAGCTTTCAAGGAGTTTGGAGGCAAAGGGGAGTAAAAAGATGGGTCTTAGGTTGTTAAGATTGGTGGGATCCAGTGAGGCCTTTTTTGGTATGGGAGTGATTAGCGCATTTTTTGGAGGGTTGGGGAAAATACCAGTAGAGAGGGAGAGGTTAAAGATATGAGTTAAAGAATGTAGGATAGAGCCATATGGTGACCGTAGTATTTGAGAAAGAACAGGGTCCAGGGGGCAGGAGGTTAGGTGGGCGTTAGAAAAAAGTTTAGTGACTTCCTCTATAATAGCTGGGTTAAAAGAGGGAAGTATTGATTGTGCAGGAGGACAAGGAGTGTAAAGTGAGGGAGATATCTGTAGAGTGGAGATCTCGAGACGAATTGTCTCAATCTTATTTTTGAAGTGATTAGCAATCTCCTGGGCAGTGAGTAAAGCCCCATACACACTATCAGTTTTTCTGCAGATTTTTGTCTTCAGGTTTACCAAAACCATGTAGTGCAAGGGCCTGCCTGATTGTAAACAAATTGAAACTCTTAAGGTTTGACCTCATATTAGATGGTTTTGGTAAACCTGAAGACAAAAACCTGCAGAAAAACTGATAGTGTGTATGGGGCTTGAGTTAGTGGGTGGAGGTAATGGAGGACGAGGTAGAGTGGTAAAGGTAGAGAAGAGTTGATGGGGACTGCGTGAGAGGGTGTTAATGAGAGTGATATAGTAGGTCTGTTTGGCAGTGTGGAGGCAGGAATGGTATTTTTAGAGGGCAGGTTTATTTTGACTGAAATCTTGCTGTGATGCTCAAGAGCTTTTGGGGCTTTTGGTATTGTCTGTCTGACAGGGTTGTAGCAGTCAGGGCTTGATTCTGTGTGTAGTGAGGGGGGCCAATGTATCCAGGGTGGATGATAGTGAACTGTTGTAGACAGAAGTGTCCAGGTTGGGACAGGAGAAGGATGAGATTTTGTCGTAGAGACAATCTGTAGCAGAAAAAAAGAAGATGGTGATGGTTTCTATGGTAATAGTTTGGTAGTTGGAAGGTAAGAAGGGGGAAGAAAAGGAAAGAGTGAAACTAATAAGGTGGTGATCAGAGAGAGGAAAATTAATGTTGGAGAGGTTGTGCGGAGTGCATAGGTAGGAGAATATGAGGTCAAGGCAGTTGCCAACAGAATGAGTAGAAGCGTGTGTCCCATTGTTTTAGGTCAAAAGAAGAGGTTGGGAACAGCAGTTTAGAAGTAGCGGGAGTGTTAAGATAACAGGGATGTTGAAGTCACCAAGAACGATTGTTGGAATTTCAGAAGAGAGAAAGTAGGGTAGCCAGGCAGAGAAGTCATCAAGGAAGCTTGATACCGGTCAGTTTCAATGAAACTGGAGAAAATAGACGAATACAGTGAGCTTCAAATGAGCAGAGGGACAGAGAGGGGATGGATGAAGAACTTGAAAAGTGCTTTGAGGGGATAAAAGGATTCCAACACCACCTCCGTTCTGTCCACTAGGCCTGGGAGAGTGAGCCCACAGGAAGCCACCAAAGAAGATGGCAACAGGAGAAGAAAGGTCAGATTCTTGAATCTAGGTCTCTATAATTACAAGTAGGTTCAGGGAGTTTGTGATAAATAGGTCATGGATGATGGTGAGTTAGTTACAAACAAAGCAGAAATTCCAAAGGGCACAGAAGAATGGGAGGCTGGTTCTAGGCAGAAGAGGAATATAAATGAGATTGTGTGGATTGCAGCCGCTATCAGAGGATAGGGGTTGTGAGGCAGTAGTGTATTTAGGTTTTGTGCTGCCCTAGGCCTGACTAAACTCGTGCACCCCCTAATTTAAATATGACCCACCCCTTCCTGTCAAGGTCACATCCCTTTCTGTTTAAGACCCGCCTTGAAATTTTTGAGTGGGGACACTAGTTCTGAGTGCCTGGGGGGGGGGCAATAGATTACCTTCATTTGCATAGAATTCCTCTCACTTCCTGTTTGGCTATGGGGCAGGAAGTGAAGGGAAATCTCTGTAATGGGACAAGGATGGTAAAAAATAAACTGACAGGGGCTATAACCCTCCCTTACTCTATCCAAAATGAAAAAAAAAGGTGTTGCCTTTAGTTCTACTTCAAGCACAAATTTCTGATTATTTTATGGAGAGGACTAAGAAGATATAACAATGCCAATGGTGCAGCAGAAAACATATAGCACAGTGAGGAAGGTTTGTGGTCCAGGATGATAGGACAGTCAAAATTAGAAGCAGTGCCCCCCCACAGTTGCGGAATGCCGGCCGCCCTCATACCGGAAGCAGTGCGGCTGCTTTATAGGGGCACTAGACTAATTTGCCTCTCAGCCCAGTCTGCCCCATAAGACTGGCGCTACACTTACAGTGTGGCTAAAGCCGGTGGGGACTCTTTCTGTGCTGCCCCCTGCAAAGTGCTTCCCTAGGCCTGGGCCTTGCTGGCCTAGGCCAGGATACAGCGTTGGTGTGGGGTATGTTGACCAAAGGATTGGGGAAATATCTCCAGAAGTTAGGAGAAGCAGAAGGGTATGGGAGTGTGACTTATGTGGGGGGATATGTCCCAGTGTCCTGGAGGTTTTATTGGTATATGGGTTCAGAATTAGCAGGAGCTGATGCGTGCAGTAATAAGGTGAAGACAGGAGTGAGGGTGATATATATAAACTGTGGGGTGGAGAAGATGGGTGAAGGATAAAGGATTTAAGGAGAGAGGATGCAACTGTGAGAAGGACAAGAAGGTGCATGATACAGAGTGGTGAGATTGAGAGGAAGCCTGAATAAGAGATGAAAAAGTTTGATGGAGAATCAGGTTACCTGTAGTCTGTTTAGTGTTCTGCAATAGTTTGTTGTGGATTTTCGCTTTGTGCATTCGCTGAAGTGCTGAGCCGAAGTGTCATGCCGCGTAAACACGATCGTGATTCGCGGCGGTGAAAACACCGCCGTGAATCACGACAGGAAAAACGAGGGAACGGCTTGTTCCCCCACACACGGCCGTTTTTCCCGTAATTTTTTTCTCTTGACGAGAAAAACGACCGTGTGTAGGCTCCGCGGCAGTGTTTCCCTATGGGAAAACTGCCGCGGAAAAAATGACAGGAATCACGACGAGAAAAATTAGAGCATGTTCTAATTTTTCTCGTCGTGATTAATGCCGTTTTTCCCATCGGGAAAAACGGCAAAAAGCCCACAGACGATCGTTTTTCTCGTCCAAAGGAAATTTTTTTATTTTTCCCGACGGAAAAAATGTCATTTTTCCCAACGGGAAAAATGATCGTGTGTACGCGGCATTATACTTAATCCAAGATGATAGTTGCAAATGCAATCCCTGCCTGTGCAAACCCCTGGCTGTCCATGCCCTAGAGAAGACCTACATTTATATTGAGTTTGGGTGGGGGTATTGCCAATTAATTAGTCAGGATTGCATAGGAGGAACACATGGCTAACAGAACAAACTTCTCACACCAAAGGCAGACTACAAGACACAGCAAGAGAGCAGAAGGGTCACAGTTATAAAGATAAGAACAGCTCATAATTTAGGTATAGACAATAAGAAAGCAAAATAAACATCACAGTGATATGGACAGAGGTAAAGAATTTGAAGGCAGCATAGATTACCAAAAGCACATATACAGAAATAGCAAGCAGATCCCAGTTTCATTTAAAGGTGGAAGATGTGGTTGAGCTGACACATACACATGTAGCGCCCTACTCCTGTTGGGTAGACGCTATATGTTAAATTTAGTTGTCTGAGCTGTAGTTCAGCTCAGAAAGATGTATGTAAAATTACTGGCTTTTTTTAAATCTAGCTGGGCTGTGCGTTTTCCACCTGACAGTAGGTGTCACTGTCACCACGGGTCAGGGTTGGAAATGCAGCAGGCTAGGTGTATTGGGTATTCGTTTCCCATAAATGTCTCAGGAGGCGTGGACAACCCGCTGTGCATTCTGGGAGGGGGTACTTAAGAGGCAGAGACCGCTCTAGCGGGGTTGGTTGCGGGGGGTCATTGCCGGATCCTGACCTGAGGGCCCTCCTGGCCTCAGGGATGTACAAACCATTTTCGGCCTCGGGGCCTGCTGGTCCGAGGCTCTGCAACTGAGAAGTAGGCCCAGGAGTTGCTGGGGCCTACTAGTCCAGGGATGGTCCTACGCAGTCTTGCCTGCGGGAATAAGCGGAACAATTGGGGACTCAATTGAAGGACGCATCTTGGCCAGTTTGCCTCACGGTGCTGCCGGACGGCTGAAAGATTCTGGCACCGTGAGCTGTGTACTTCTGAAGGAACTTTTTGAAAAGTGTCAGTGTGGTTACACGATCTTGTGGCGGAAGGTTGTGGAACGACGGGACGGCATTCTTCAAATCTGTGGCAGAGACTTTGAGCGAGCTTCGCACCGGTTGCTAGGCCAGTGAGAGTGGGCCTATCCGGTGGTTGCTGAATCCAGCTCTGGATCTGAGATTGTGCTATTGATCCGCAAAGTAAAGTACCTGAAACTCCCCTATCCCTCTATCCCTCTATCCCTCAGTTGGAACTGGTAAAATGAAGCCTTGAAGACAACGTATCCAAGTGTTGGTGTGAACATTTGTAAAAGCTCTTCAAGAAGGATCCCTGACATGAGTTTGGTGAACAGAAAAGGTAATGGTAGGCCCAAAACTTTAAACCAGCAGCTCCTACGGGGGTAGTGCTACACCCAGAAATAGCAATTGTCAGTTAAAGTGACGCAGTGCCGTATCGCAAAAAATGGCCTGGTCATTAAGGCAAATTCTTCCAGTCCTTAAGTGGTTAAAGTGTCCTATCTGTTTGTCAGAACATCGTGTTCTGGTGATATCTTGGATTAGACCTGCTGTAGAAATGTCTACTTATCTCCTGTCTTTGTTACAGCGCTCACTGCTTGTGGAAATAAGAAAAGCTGGGGCATAGACAACAACACAATTATTGTTTTAGTAAAGGGAAGGACGACCTCTGTAAACTTTTTTTGCTGTTTATGTTCCTGTAAGGAATGTTTTCTTTGCCCTCTGTGCCAGTAAGCACTGTCATCAGGACACCAAGTTCTTGTAAGTTTCTCCAATTAGAATAGAACCCGACAGAGTTGGTAACCTTTTGCCTCTATAAAAAAACGGTCTTTGCTCTGCAAGTCTTTGCTAATAAAGCATAAAAATGATTTGAGGACTTTTAAAGCCCAACTTCAGTCTTAAATATTTATTTGTTTTGAATGGATGTATATGGAATACAGTCTTATGCCTAGTTTGTATTACAGCTCTTGATCCTGTTAGTAGCATTTCAACACAGTCTCTGTACCTATGACAGCAATACAAGAAATTAGAGAAGCATTTCTCATTGCGACAAGAAGATTCAGACAGTGATTAATTTGACAGAGGTTTCTAGCCCCTTTCTGGTTTACTGAAAAAACAAAGTAGTTTGTCACAGTCTGCCTCCCAACGATATATATTTTCTATCACTTCATATCCTGACAGGAAATGGGGCTAAATGTCCCCAGTGGGCTCCAAAGGCTACAGCAGAGGTCAGGGGTTCAATTTCTACCCAACGTTAAAGAAAGTAAATCGCTGAAAAGGACAATTGCTTGTCTCAAAGCAAAAACATCTTATCATAAATATGGATTTGTTTCACCTCCAGGGACCTCTTCACAACTGGAATGTCCATGGCTACATTTCATTGTCATTGCACTAGCTTTGTTTGGGTTACCTGTGTTAGTTAGTTTTGTTGGTTTTGAGTGTTTGATAGTAGCTAGAAGGGGAAATTACAATGTATTGGGTTAGGAAAATGTATTCTTCTTTGGC
This sequence comes from Rana muscosa, assembly GCA_029206835.1. Classification (NCBI taxonomy): domain Eukaryota; kingdom Metazoa; phylum Chordata; class Amphibia; order Anura; family Ranidae; genus Rana; species Rana muscosa. The sequence continues at coordinate 1,027,288,342 of CM055122.1, forward strand.
CAGTCACTTTTTTTTTTTCCAGTGATGTGGGCTCAGGAAGAGGATAAATATTTAAAACAATATTTTAGAAGAGTCCCTGCCACCCAAGATGTCCCTCTCAAGTTGCTGCCTGGGAAGTTTGTACCTCTGAGGGGTCCCTTGCCCCCCCCCCAGGCCCTTTGCCTTGGGGAGGAAGTCAGAAGCAGAAAGGTAGCTTCCTGTCTGGGCCTAAAAAATCCAAGCTGGTCTGTGGTAGAGACCTAAAGAATCCATAGCTGGTCTGTGACAGAGCCCTATGAAACTAGAAGATAGTTAGGACTAAAGTAATAGACAGCTGATAGTTGGCACTAATGATAATTGAGCCAATAAACTGCAAAAAGAGCATTGAAAATTACAGGGCAGGACACCTCTAGGTAGCCTAGAAGGGCCCATGAGGGCTGCCCTCCTTTGGCAGTGATTACTACACAATAAACTGCAAAAGGATCATTGCATGCCTGTCTGTTGCCATTGGTGGTTCACAAGTTGTTAGGTGCAGTTACAGGGCAGGACACCTCTAGGAAGCATAGAAAGGCCCATAAAGGCCACCCTCCTTTGGCTCACTGACATACTACACACCTAAAAAATTACTTTAATTTATGGAAAAGTGGTATGTTTAACTTTTTCATACAGGTAAGCCTATAAAAAGTCTTAACCTGTGTTGTTTAGTAGATACTAACATCGGCTCCAGAGGATGACATCACTGGTGTATGCGCAATATTCTCTGCATTCATGGAACACTGAGTGGGCTGTGATTGCAGAGAGCAGTGATGAGCCGAACACCCCCGGGTTCGGTTCGCACCAGAACCCGCGAACGGACCGAAAGTTTGCTCGAACATTAGAACCCTATTAAATACAATGGATGCGAACGTTCGAATTCTAAAGTGCTAATTATAACGACTATTATCCATGTTATTGTCCTAAACAGAGTTTGGGAACCCGGGTTCTGCACCAGGGGACATGTATCAATGCAAAAAGAAGTTTTAAAAACGGCCGTTTTTCGGGAGCAGTCATTTTAATGATGCATAAAGTGAAAAAAAAAAAGTCAAATATTCCTTTAAATATTGTACATGGGGGGTGTCTACAGTATGCCTGTGAAGTGCCACGTGTTTCCCGTGTTTAGAACTGTCCCTGCACAAAATTACATTTCTAAAGGAAAAAAAAGCCATTTAAAACTGCTTGCGGCTTTAATGTAATGTCTGGTCCCGGTAATATGGATGAAAATCTTTAAGAAAAATGGCATAGCTACCCCATCACCCCCCCCCCCCCCACCCCAGCCCATTACCAGCCCCTTTGGGTCTTGTATGGATATTAAGGGGAACCCCGCACACAAAATAAAAAAGGCCCTATATACTCTGAACAGCCGTATACAGGCGGTGCATACAAGACAGGGACTGTAGGTTTGTTCTTATGTAGAATCTGTTTGTAATTTTGAACAGGTACATTGTTTAAGTGTAGCTCCAGCCAAAAAATCTATTTTTAAGCTTTTTGGAAAACATAGGGAAGGGTTATCACCCCTGTAACATTTGTTTTGCTGTCTGTGCCCCTGTTCAGAACATTTCACCTCACTTTGCGTCCCAATGACAACTGTTTTTGAAATGTGGTGTTTTTATTGAAACAAGGATTGGTGATAAAGCATCAGTAGAGAGGAGACACCTTTCTCCCATATTAATTCTTACAGGAGAGAATTTTCCTTCCAAGGGGTAGATTTCCTCTCACTTCCTGTTGTCTTCTTCCGTTTGCAAGTAGTAGTCGTTTGTAAGTTGGATGTTTGAAAGTAGGGACCTGCCGTATATACTCTGCAGAAATTGGCCCCTTAGGTGTTGGTGTTGGCACAACACTGTAAGCACTCACAGTTACTCTTGGTGGGTGCTGGAACGCCCTGCTGTCAACTATTATATCAGGAATTGTAATAACATATAATTGTTGAACAGTGGTAGTAAAAATTGGGCCTTTGATGGTGGTGCTGGTGCCACAACACTGTAAGGCCTGACAGTTACTCTTGGTGGGCGCAGCAATGGGCCCTGCTGTGAATTATTAGATCAATAATTATAATTGCATGCCCCTGTTGAACAGGGGCTGAAAAATTGGGCCTTTGGTGGTGGTGGTGGTGGTGGTGGTGTTGACACAACACTGTAAGGCCTGACAGTTACTCTTGGTGGGCGCAGCAATTGGCCCTGCTGTGAATTATTAGATCAATAATTATAATTGCATGCCCCTGTTGAACAGGGGCTGAAAAATTGGGCCTTAGGCACTGGTGGCACAACACTGCAACCCCTCACAGATACTGTACTTGGAGCACAGCAATGAGGCCTGTTGCAAAGTATTGCATCAAAAATTGTAATTACACGCCCCTGTTAAACAGGGGCTGAAAAATTGGGCCTTAGCCACTGGTGGCGGCACCCATAAACCAAAATGATCTTCCAAGCTATCATCATTAATCGGATCATTAAGGAGGAGGAGGAGGATAGCCAGTCAACATAACAGCACAGGCACTCAGCATCAGCATCAGTCTTGAAGGGATGTGACATTTTAAAATCAATTAGTCTGTTATATCAGCATCAGGTGTGTGGTAGCTGGTGGTGATCCAAGACTGGTTCATCTTGATGAAAGTCAGTCGATCAACCGAGTCGGTGGACAGGCGCACCCTGTGATCCGTGACAAATCCTCCAGCAGCACTGAATGTGCGTTCTGAAAGAACGCTGGATGCAGGACAGGCCAGTAGCTCAATTGCATACTGTGCAAGCTCTGGCCAGTGATCCATCCTCAAGACCCAGTAAGCCAGAGGGTTTTCGGTGGGGAAGGTGTCCAAGTCTGACCTTGCCCCTAGGTATTCCTGCACCATGTATATCAGACGCTGGCAATGGTTGCTGGAACCGATCATACTTTGGGGCTGCGGACTAAAGAATTGTCTGAACGCATCGGTCAGACGGCCACCTTCCCCACCGCTCCTTCTTTGACTGCCCGAAGCCTCAGCAACTCGTTGTACAGGACCAGGAGTTTGTAACCTCCCAGTCTCTGGGAACGCGTTGCACAGACCTTTCTGCAAGGCCTCCCGGAGTTGTCTCATCCTCTGCTCCCTCTGCGACGGTAACATAAGGTCCGCAACCTTACCCTTGTACCGTGGATCAAGGAGAGTGGCCAGCCAGTAATGGTCCCTCTCCTTGATCCGAAGAATACAAGGATCCTTCCGAAGACTTTGCAGGATCAGGGAGGCCATGCAGCGTAGGTTAGCTGAGGCATTCAGTCCGGAGTCCTCTGGGTCACTAAGGACGACATGATCCGCAGTCACCTCCTCCCAACCACGTACAAGTCCACTGGTTTCTTGGGACTGTAAATCATCCCTAAAAGACTGCTGCTGATGATGCTGAGTGCCAGCCTCCACCTCCATGCTGACACAATCCTCCTCCTCCTCCTCCTCTTCCTGTGCGATGGGTGGGACAGAAGGAACACTGTCTGGGTAAAGGGGGCCTTGAGAGGCAAGGAAGTCCTCATCTTCCTGCCTCTGTTCTGCCTCAAGTGCCCTGTCCATTATTCCACGCAGCGTGTGCTCCAACAGGTGGACAAGAGGTACAGTGTCACTGATGCATGCACTGTCACTGCTCACCATCCTCGTGGCCTCCTCAAATGGTGCCAGGACAGTGCATGCATCCCTGATCATGCCCCACTGGCGTGGTGAAAAAAACCCGAGCTCCCCTGACCCTGTCCTGGTGCCGTAGTCGCACAGGTACTCATTGATGGCCCTCTGCTGCGTGTGCAGCCGCTGCAGCATGGCCAACGTTGAGTTCCACCTGGTGGGCATGTCACATATAAGGCGGTTCTTGGGCAGGTTCAACTCCTTTTGCAGCTCAGCCAGGCGAGCACTGGCATTATAAGATCTGCGGAAATGCACACAGACTTTCCTGGCCTGCCTCAGGACATCCTGTAAGCCCGGGTACCTGCCCAAGAACCGCTGCACCACCAGGTTAAGGACGTGAGCCATACAGGGCACATGGGTCAGTTGTCCCTGTCGGAGGGCGGAGAGGGGGTTGGTGCCATTGTCGCAAACCATCATTCCTGGCTTAAGCTGGCGTGGCGTCAACCACCTCTCGGCCTGCCCCTGCAGAGCAGACAGGACCTCTGCCCCAGTGTGGCTCCGGTCCCCCAAACACACCAGCGCAAGCACGGCATGGCATCTTTTTGCCTGCGTACTTGCGTAGCCCCTTGAACGCCTACGGAGCACCGCTGGTTCTGAGGACAAACCACAGGAAGAGGCCATGGAGGAAGAAGAAGAGGAGGGGGTGGAGGAGAGAGGTGTGTCACAACCAGTAGTAGCATTTTGGAGGCGTGTCGGCGGAACAACCTCCAACAGTACTGCACCTTGTCCTGCATCCTTCCCAGCTGCCAAAAGAGTGACCCAATGGGCCGTAAAAGAAAGGTAACGTCCCTGTCCATGCCTGCTGGACCATGAGTCAGCGGTAATATGCACCTTACCGCTGACCGCCCTGTCCAGCGAGGCCAAGACATTGCCTTCCACATGCCGGTAGAGAGCCGGAATCGCCTTCCGTGAGAAAAAGTGGCGTTTGGGAACATGCCACTGAGGAACCGCACATTGCACAAACTCAGGGAAGGGGGCCGAGTCTACCAACTGAAAAGGCAGCAGTTGAAGCGCTAGCAATTTAGCCAAGCTAGCATTCAACCGCTGGGCATGTGGATGGCTGGGAGTGAACTTCTTTCGACGGTCCAGCAGCTGGGGCAGGGAAATTTGCCTGCTAGAATCGGACGTCGGTGTACTGCTAGCAGAGTGGCCGCAAGTACTTGGCTGTGACACACCTAATTCTACACCTTCATTCCTCTCAGTGCAGGTTTCAGAGAGGACTGAAGGTATACTGGGGTTGGAGATCCCAGCTGATGCGGTGCAAGGAGAGGTCCGCTTTGTTCTTTGGTGTGGGTCTTTAAGGTAGGCTTGCCAACGAGCTGCATGGCAGGTCAACATATGTCTGATCAAGCATGTGGTGCCCAAGCGGCTGATGTTTTGGCCACGCGATATACGCTTGAGACATATGTTGCAAACAGCAGCTGTGCGATCTGATGCACTCGCCTCAAAAAAGGCCCACACCAAAGAACTTTTTGAATGACGGGCAGAGGCAGCGCCCTGCACAGGCGGAGCTCTGCGGTGTGATTCCGTCGGTGTGCTGCCCATACGCTGGCCACTCAAGGGCATCCTGCCTCGTTGGAGATGTGCCTCCTCCTCATCCTCCTCCTCCTCCTCTCTCCTATTAGGCACCCACGTGGAGTCAGTGACCTCATCATCCCCTCCCTCCTCATCACTGGAACCAATCTGGCAGTATGCTGCAGCTGCTGGAGCATGACTGCCAGATTGGTGTCCTTCTTGAGCATCCCCTCTCTCAGCTCTCACGCTACTGCCTTCCTCTAGCTGGGTATCATCATCAGATCCTTTGAAACGCTGGGCATCCTCCTGGAGCATGTACCCAACACTGTGCTCAAACAGTTCGGGGGACTCCTCAGGAGGAGGACATGGTGGGTCTAGGGAAGGAGTGACTAATGATGACATTGATACCAGAGAAGAGGACGCTTTGGCAGCTGCTTTGCCAGTACCCTGATTCTGGGTGAGAGAGGATGAGGAGGATGAGGTGGGCTTGGTCATCCACTCTACCAAGTCTTCGGCATGATGTGGCTCAACATGTCCAGCTGCCGAAAAGAAGGACAAGCGTGTCCCATGGCCATGTGCTGATGACAATGCACCGCGTCCACGATCAGCACTGTTGCCCCCAGACACAGAGCCTGCTTGCCCTCTTTTTTTGCCTCCTGACTGTCTGCCTCTCCTTGTTTGCCTTCCAGACATTTTAATGGATGGCCTGCAGGGAGATGGGAAAAACAGCACTAAGGGCTACCTTCAGGTGTATACTGTGCAGGAGGCTTAGCAACAAAGACACTGACACTGTCCCCTGCCTATCCTTCTCTGTCCCTAAACACAAGGATTTGCAATATGGTTCAGCAAGATTGGTTTAGCACAGAATAGCACACTGACAGTTTCCCTCACTGTCCTTCTCTGTCCCTACAAACAAGGATTAGCACAGAATAGCACACTGATAGTTTCCACGAGTGTCCTTCTCTGTCCCTAAACTCAAGGATTTCAAATATGGTTCAGCAAGATTGGTTTAGAACAGAATAGCACACTGACAGTTTCCCTCACTGTCCTTCTCAGTCCTTACAAACAAGGATTAGCACAGAATAGCACACTGATAGTTTCCACGAGTGTCCTTCTCTGTCCCTAAACTCAAGGATTTCAAATATGGTTCAGCAAGATTGGTTTAGGACAGAATAGCACACTGACACTTTCCCTCACTGTCCTTCTCTGTCCCTACAAACAAGGATTAGCACAGAATAGCACACTGATAGTTTCCACGAGTGTCCTTCTCTGTCCCTAAACTCAAGGATTTCAAATATGGTTCAGCAAGATTGGTTTAGGACAGAATAGCACACTGACACTTTCCCTCACTGTCCTTCTCTGTCCCTACAAACAAGGATTAGCACAGAATAGCACACTGATAGTTTCCACGAGTGTCCTTCTCTGTCCCTAAACTCAAGGATTTCAAATATGGTTCAGCAAGATTGGTTTAGGACAGAATAGCACACTGACACTTTCCCTCACTGTCCTTCTCTGTCCCTACAAACAAGATTTAGCACAGAATAGCACACTGATAGTTTCCACGAGTGTCCTTCTCTGTCCCTAAACTCAAGGATTTCAAATATGGTTCAGCAAGATTGGTTTAGGACAGAATAGCACACTGACAGTTTCCCTCACTGTCCTTCTCTGTCCCTACAAACAAGGATTAGCACAGAATAGCACACTGATAGTTTCCACGAGTGTCCTTCTCTGTCCCTAAACTCAAGGATTTCAAATATGGTTCAGCAAGATTGGTTTAGGACAGAATAGCACACTGACAGTTTCCCTCACTGTCCTTCTCTGTCCCTACAAACAAGGATTAGCACAGAATAGCACACTGATAGTTTCCACGAGTGTCCTTCTCTGTCCCTAAACTCAAGGATTTCAAATATGGTTCAGCAAGATTGGTTTAGGACAGAATAGCACACTGACACTTTCCCTCACTGTCCTTCTCTGTCCCTACAAACAAGGATTAGCACAGAATAGCACACTGATAGTTTCCACGAGTGTCCTTCTCTGTCCCTAAACTCAAGGATTTCAAATATGGTTCTGCAAGATTGGTTTAGGACAGAATAGCACACTGACACTTTCCCTCACTGTCCTTCTCTGTCCCTACAAACAAGGATTAGCACAGAATAGCACACTGACACTTTCCCTCACTGTCCTTCTCTGTCCCTACAAGCAAGGATTAGCACAGAATAGCACACTGATAGTTTCCACGAGTGTCCTTCTCTGTCCCTAAACTCAAGGATTTCAAATATGGTTCAGCAAGATTGGTTTAGAACAGAATAGCACACTGATAGTTTCCCTCACTGTCCTTCTCTGTCCCTACAAACAAGGATTAGCACAGAATAGCACACTGACACTTTCCCTCACTGTCCTTCTCTGTCCCTACAAACAAGATTTAGCACAGAATAGCACACTGACACTTTCCCTCACTGTCCTTCTCTGTCCCTACAAACAAGGTTTAGCACAGAATGACACACTGACACTCTCCCTACCTATCCTTCTCTGTCCCTAAACACAAGGAATCCAGGATTAGTAAAGGAAAAAAATGACACTGTCCCTGCCTATGCTTCTCTTTCCCTGCTCCGGAACACACTACACAAGGCCGCCGCGCTGGCGGCCTTTTATAGTGTGGGGCGTGTACTAAACCCCCTCAGCAATAATTGGCCACAGGCATCCTGCCTGTGGCCAATCATTGCTCTCCTCGCTGCCGGCGCTGTGATTGGCCAAGCATGCGGGGTCACAGTGCATGCTTGGCCAATCACAGCGCCTGGATGACACTGCGATGGCGTAGTGCATTGTGGGCCGTTCGCGTCACTCGAATTTGGCGCAAACGGCCCAAATCGTTCGATCTTCGTCGAACGATCGAACACGAAGCTCATCCCTAGCAGAGAGTGCCAAGCCATGATGGGTACTCCTGTGTGTATGTGCAGGAGAGATGTCATCATGGCTCAGCCATTAAAATGGCTGGATAGCGCAAACCCGGAGGGAGGACCGGGCAAAGGGGGGGAAGCACCAGGAGCGGTGATAGCTCAGCACTGGAGGACTCAGTTTAAACATGTCAAAATGTGCTAGTATGCAGTGTATACAAGTGTGTTATGGCATAGACCTGCAGGCGGCCCATTTTATTTTATTTTTTTATTACCACTTTAACTTCACACCATATTTGATTGAACAAGTGCCATCATGTCTATATATAATAAATAATACAGCAAATTAGCTATTGTCGGTATTAATTATAGTATAGTAATTCTTACCTGTATATAATATACATATATATATATATATATATATATATATATATATATATGTACATACATATATATACAGGTTATTACATTTTCAAAATATGGGGAGACAATTTATGCCTTTGTCCTACTGTTCCCAAGGTAGTTTTATGTTTTTCTGTTTATAATCATTGCTGTATTTAGCATGTTGTAGTAATGGATTGTTAGAGTATTTTCCCTGCACTATATGTTTCATTCTTTGCTTGCGCTAAAGTATTTATTTTACAAAATTTTTATTGATAAAAAAATAATTACAGCAGATAAGTGCAACAGTGTGATGGTTACATCAAACAAAAGATGAAGAGGAGAATCCCCACAAAGGGATGCTATATACGTGGTACAATATTCGTCAGTGCAATAAAAGAATAAGAGAAGAAAAGCAGCAGCGATACGATGTAAAAAAAAAAGTCAATCAATGTCCCAGAGTATAATATCTGGTAGGCAAAAGCTCAAAATAAAACCCAAGTAACATAAAGGGGTGCATACATTCGTAGATCAACAGCATATTGATGTGGATAAGAAAGAAAAATAATTGTAATTTCTGTTTTTTCCCTTTGTTTAGTCTTACGTTTTTATTCTGTATCGTTGTAACCATCGTCACTAGACCGACCCCTTGCAATCAGGAGTCTCAGAGAAGAATACACAGAAAAAGAAAGAGAATGGGTAGACTGCAGAGAATGGTGGGGGGGGGACTTAAGAGAGAGAGAAAAAGAGGGAGGAAAGAAGAGGGGAAATGCATCCGGAGGCCCTTAGATTGAGAGAAGTAGGTTATCGAAACTGGAAGGTTGGTTATATGATATCCATGGTTGCCAGACCCTGAGAAATTTATTGTGCGTGTCAGCGGTAAAAGGCGCAAATTTCTCATTTATCATAATGTCGTTCATGCGGTTTTTAACTGCTCCGAAGCTGAGTACAGGGGTTTTCCATGCCCTCGCAATGGTCAACTTAGTTGCATTAAAAAGGTGCAGAGCTAATTGGCGTTTCGGGCGGAGGAGTTCAAGGATTGGTTTACATAGAAGGGCTTCATAGGGGTCTCTTTTAAGGTTGAAGTTTAGAATATTGCGTAGGATATGTCCACCAAATGTGGGTCATTGTACCCTCCAGTGAACAACCCCGGTAACAATGAGGGGAGTAAGAAGGAATAAAACGAGCTAGCCTAGCTGGCGTATAATACCATCTATAGAACACCTTGTATGCATTTTCCAGAATAAGAGCATTCCTCAGCTCATGATCTGCCAGTCCTCTGGATCCAATTGTTTACCCAGGTCTTTCTCCCATTGGAAATGATATGATCTCACTGGGGGTTTTCTAGAGGAGATGATTGAGGAGTAAAGCAAGGATATTAATCCCGGAGAGTGGGGTGTAGCCCTGCAAATGCGTTCTAAGCGGGTCAAAGTGTATGGGGTAGGTTGGGCCCTTATGAGTTGTTGGAGGAAGTGTTTAAATTTGAAGGTAACTATAATGTTCCCAAAGGGGGATATCATGGGAAGATCTAAGGGCTTCAAACATGGTTATTCTCGTGGGGGTGAACAGAGAATGGACGTCAGTGAATCCATTATCCGCCCACCATGAAAATTGTTTAGGGTTCTCACAGCTGGGGGGAAATAACGGGCAATGTGTAAGACGCAATAGTGGTAGGTGGGGGGACAATAGTCCTGCAGAATATTTAACAGAGTCTCATAAGCGGAGAGAGTGTGCCATACACGGCCCAAACCCATGTGGGCATTTCGGGGGAGAGAGCCAAGGTACAGAAGAAATGGGGATAGTGTGAGATTCAACCAGATCAATAGTGGCAAATAGCGGTATTTTTATATGTGTCATGAAGGTGAGATAATGGAGCTATGTTTGCTGCTGTGTGGTAGGCCTGAAGATTGGGGACTGAATGACACGTTGATCCGCCGAGCGTACAAAATTTGCTTATTGATCCGGGGTTGGGTAGAACCCCAGATAAATTTGAAGAGCTTACGTTGGTGAATTCATAATATATAGGAGGTGATCGGGACTGGCAATACTCGGAAGAAATATAACAATTTTGGGAGGTAGGTCATACGGACCGCAGAGATCCTTCCATACCAGGATAGCGGGAGGTGGGACCAGGAGAATATTATATCAGTGAGCTTTCTAAAGAGAGGAGAAAAATTGGCCTGGTATAGTCCATCATATTTAGGGCTCTATAGTATTTCAAAAGAGGTCAAATGCTGGTATTCATTTATTCTAACCGAAATACGCCCCTTTCTAACCATCAAGACCACTAAGCAACTTATTCACTCCCTCGTTATCTCTTGCCTTGACTATTGTAACTCCCTCCTCACTGGCCTACCTCTCTGTAAGCTATCCCCTCTTCAGTTTATCATGAATGCAGCTGCTAGACTCATCCACCTTACCAACCGTTCAGTGTCCGCCTCTCCTCTCTGCCAATCCCTCCACTGGCTTCCCATTGCCCAATAAATAAAATTCAAAACACTAACAATAACATACAAAGCCATTCACACTTTTGCCCCGAGCTACATCACCAATCTTATCTCCAAATATCACCCAAACCGCCCTCTCCGCTCCTCCCAAGACCTTCTGCTCTCTAGCTTCCTTGTCTTCTCCTCCCATGCTAGTCTCCAGGACTTCTCCAGAGCCTCTCCCATCCTCGGAACTCATTATCCCAATCTGTCTGTCTATTTCCTACTCTGCTCACTTTTAGGCGATCCTAAAAAACTAATCTCTTCAGGGTTGCCTATCCTGCCTCCAGCTAACAACTGAATCTTCTACTCCCCTCATCAGCTCATCCCTCACAGTCCTCACCTTTTGTTTCACCAGCCCCTCCCTCTTAGATTGTAAGCTCGCATTATCAGGCATAGGAAGACAATGTGGATGCATACTGCACAACTGATATTATATAGACTTGTAGTTTTGCAGGTATATCTGGCTACATCTAAGAAAGTCAGCACTGGTAGATATATTTATTCAGAACAATAATTTTGGTTCAGACACCTACATTTGCCAATGTGACTGACAGAGGTGATAGCAGTGTAAATGATGCAAAACTGAGAGATGTAGATCAATATCTGAGTAGCATTTTGAGCTGTAGTTTAAATTACAATTATTCTAACTTGAAACTGTAAATTGCAGCACATCACCAATAGGGATGAGCCGAACACCCCCAGTTCGGTTCGCACCATAACTTGCGAACAGGCCAAAAATTCATATGAACACACGAACACCGTTAAATTCTATGGGGCACAATAATGAAAAATCAAAAGTGCTAATTTTAAAGACTTATATGCAAGTTATTGCCATAAAAAATGTTTGGGGACACTGGTCCTGCCCCAGGGCACATGTATCAATGTAAAAAAAAGTTTTAAAAACAGCTGTTTTTTTCAGGAGCAGTGATTTTAATAATGTTTAAAGTGAAACAATAAAAATGAAATATTCCTTTAAATATCATGTCTGGGGGGTGTTCTATGTACGCCTGCAAAGTAGTGCATCAGTCCCGTGTTTAGAACAGTACCACAGCGAAAGGACATTCCTAAATGAAAAAATTTAATTCAAAACTGCTCACGGCTGTAATGTATTGTCGGGTCCTGGCAATATAGAAAAAAATCATTGAAAAAAACTGCATGGGTTCCCCCCCAGTCCATTACCAGGCCCTTTGAGTCTGGTAAGAATATTAAGGGGAACCCTGTACCAAAATAAAAAAAAAAATGTGTGGGGGTCACCCCAAAATCTGTACCAGGCCATTCAGGTCTGGTATGTATATTAAGGGGATTCCTGCACCACATTTTTAAAAAAAATGGCGTAGGGCCCCCTTAAAATCCATACCAGGCACTTCAGGTCTGGTATGAATTTTAAGAGGAGCCCGAGCCAAAATGAAAAGAAAAATAGCATAGGGGTCCCCCCAAAATCCATACTAGACCCTTATCCGAGCACACAACCTGGCAGGCTGCAGGAAAAGGGGAGGAGGACGAGAGAGCGGCTCCCCCCCTCTTGAACCGTACCAGGCCACATGCCCTCAACATGGGGAGGATGTTTTGGGGTCCCCTCAAAACACCTTGTCCTCATGTTGACCACGTGTCATCAGAAGGGGGCGGGTCACCCATTTACATCACCGGGTGGCCCCACCCTCAGCTATGTAACAGCTGTCAATGCAGAAACCCTGCAGTCAGAGGGAGCCTTCCATCGAGGCAGAGTTTTTTCCATTTTTTTTCTCGGTCCGTCCGTTTTAAATTCTGGTGCGGGGTTCCCTTTAATATTCATACCAGACCCAAAGCGAGATGCAAGTAGTTTTAAATGACATTTTTTCCTTTAGAAAAACATTTTGCTGTGGTATTGTTCTAAACATGGGAAAGATGCGCTACTTTACAAGCATACTAAAGACACCCCCAGGCACGATATTTAACCAATTGCTGACCGTGTCATGCAGATATACTGCGGCACAATGGCACTGCTGGACGAAATCCCATACCGGTACGTCTTACCCGTTTTCGGCCACCAGAGGGCGCGCACGTTGCATGGCAGGGACCCAATGCGCGTGGCCGAAGGGCACGATCGCTGCCGGCCACGCGCGATTACGTGCACAAGTGCCAGCACGGGGATTTGTGTGTAAACACACAAATCCTTATGCTGTCAGAGGAGAGAAGCCCTATCGTTTCTTCCTACGAAGTAGGAAAAACGATAGGGCTTCTCTCCTAGTCACTCACACCCCCATACAGTTAGAACATGCAGAAGGAGCACATATTTAACCCCTTGATCGCCCCCTGGTGTTACCCCCTTCCCTGCCAGTGACATTTACACAGTAATCAGTACATTTTTGTAGCACTGATCGCTGCATAATTGCCAATGGTCCCAAAAAAGTGTCAAAAGTCTCTGATCTGTCTGTCGCATTGTTGCAGTACCGCTAAAAATCGCAGATCACCGCCATTACTAGTAAAAAAAAAATGACAAAAATCTTTTCCATAGTTTGCAGACGCTATAACTTTTGCTCAAACCAATCAATATACGCTTATTGTGATGTTTTTTTTTAACAAAAATATTTAGAAGAATATATATTGGCCTAAACTGAGAAAAAAATGTTTTTAAAAAAAACTTTTGGGGATATTTATTATAGCAAAAAAGTTAAAAATATAGTTTTTTTTAAAAAAATTGGCGCTTGATTTTTGTTTATAGCGCAAAAAATAAAAACTGCATAGGTGATCAAATACCACCAAAAGAAAGCTCTATTTGTGGGAAAAAAAGAACGCAAATTTCGTTTGGGTACACCGTTGCACGACCGCGCAATTGTCAGTTAAAGCGACGCAGTGCCAAATTGTAAAAAGTGCTCTGGTCAGGAAGGGGGTAAAACCTTCCGGGACTGAAGCGGTTAAAGGAATTTTTAATTTTGATTGTTTCACTTTAAGCATTATTAAAATCACTGGTCCTGAAAAACGGCCGTTTTTAAAACTTTTTTTTGCATTGATATGTCCCCTTGGGCAGGACCCGAGTTCCCAAACACTTTTAATGGCAATAACTTGCATAAAAGACTTTAAAATTATCACTTTTGGTTTTTCATGTTAGTGTCCCATAGACTTTAATGGCGTTCCGCGGCTTTTCGAATTTGCTGTGAATGCTGCATATTGTTTGCTGTTCGGCAAACTGGCGAACACCCGATGTTTGCGTCGAACTTACGTTCGACTTGAACATCAGGGTCATCCCTAATCACCAATATGTATCACACAGTAAGGATTTAGATAGGGATCACTGACTGTGTAGTTAATACATACCAGAACAGCAGATGATGCTCCATGTGTATTGTTTTGTAAGTGTATTGTATTATTTTTTGAACATCCACTGATTTAGGACTTATCAATCTCCTTATCTATTCCACTTGCACTAATTACACATGATATCTAGTGAAAGAAAGAGTATGGAATCCAAAGAACATTTTTGATGTGCATAATGCCGTGTGTGGTCTTTAATAGGCTTGTGCACAACGGAAAAATTTGGTTAGTTTCGGTTCGTTTCTTTTCGGTCCTGTTGATTCGTAATCATTCGTAATTTTGCTAGATGGGATTTTTCGTGTTCGGACTAATTCGTATTTTCGCAAGCGACATTTTTAGTTGAATTTTTAGTTGATTTATAATTCGTACTTTCGGTAGAGTACATTGTTTTTCGTTGATTCTGGACACAACTCCTACTTTCGTAACTTTTTTTGGGTTGGTTGATTCGTAATTTTCTGTGTCTCTCTCACGACGACGCTGCCTATTATGCCTAATGTGCTTCGAATGGATTTGTACTTTTCTAAATACATAGCGGTTATTTGTAACGATTCGAAATCTCGTATTTTACTTTCGTTTTTTACATGCGGCTATAGCCTCCGCCCCTGTACACCATTTTGAGAGGGTTCAGCACGGTGAGGGAGAAGCAGAGAGCAGAGCAGAGTGTTATTGTGCTTCGAATGGATTCGAAATCTCGTATTTTACTTTTGTTTTTTACATGCGGCTATAGCCTCCGCCCCTGTACACCATTTTGAGAGGGAGTTCAGCACGGTGTGGGAGAAGCAGAGAGCAGAGCAGAGTGAGTGTTATTGTGCTTCGTATGGATTCGTACATTCGTAACTTTTTCATAACGAATTATGCCGAAGACATTCGGGCATTCGCTATTTGCGGTATAATTTATTTCGGATTCGGTCTTATTCGTAATTGCTTTGTTCGGAAATTCGAATGCTTCCGAATGTCCGAAAGTTGCTAAATTCGGACGAATTTCGATTCGTTACGAAACTAATTGCACAAGCCTAGTCTTTAAAACATTATTGCCTTTTTTAGACAGATGGAGTAGTTTGATATTCCAGATGGTAATCATAGTACTTGCATGCTGGAAGTCCTTTTCAGAACTAATATGTAAGTGGTTCTACAAATACATGTGTTGTATTAGTTGGAGACAACAAGGATCAAGGACAGCAAAGATATTAAGACATATGGTGAACAGCATGTGTTATATCCAGGGGCGCAAACAAACGAAAAAAACAAAAACATCAATTGCAGCCTCACTGTGCCCATCAATTGCTGCCACTGTGCCCATCAATTGCTGCCACTGTGCCCATCAAATGCAGCCACTGTGCCCATCAAACGCAGCCACTGTGCCATAAAATTGTCGCCACGGTGCCATAAAATTTTCGCCACTGTGCCATGCCATCAAACCAGCCACTGTGCCATGCCATCAAACGCAGCCACTGTGCCCATCAATTGTCGCCACTGTGCCATGCCATCAAATGCAGCCACTGTGCCATCAATTGTCGCCACTGTGCCCATCAATTGTCGCCACTGTGCCATGCCATCAATTGTTGCCACTGTGCCATGCCATTTTCGCCACTGTGTTCATCAATTGTCGCCACTGTGCCATGCTAAACGCAGCCACTGTGCCATCAATTGTCGCCACTGTGCCATGCCAAATGCAGCCACTGTGCCATGCTATTGTCGCCACTGTGCCCATCAATTTTCGCCACTGTGCCATGCCAAATGCAGCTACTGTGCCATGCCATTGTCGCCACTGTGCCCATCAATTGCCACCAGTTTGCCCCCAGATTGCACCCCCCCGCCTGGCACTTACCTTTCTCGGTCAGCCATCCTCAGATCCTCCTCCACGATCCTCGATGTAGTCGCGCCCTCGATGTCGCTTCAGCCAATCAGGTTACCGGTAACCAGATCCGGTGAACCTGATTAGCTGAGATGCGTGTCAGTGTTAACCAAGGAACGCACCCCCCGTGCGTCCCCATGTTAACTATTTGGAAGCCGATTACAGCCCTCAGGCTGTAAACGGAAAGCCTATCAGAGCTGCTGGCTCTGATAGACACTTTCACAGCCAACCAGCTGCCGTTATTCAGATGGCCGGCGCTCGCCAGGGGGCTGGCCATCTGAATAGTGGGCAGCAGCGGCGACAATACATACATTCATGCAATGCATGAATGTATGTATTCTTTTTCAGTGGTGGTGCAGGAGCGAGAGGGGGCGGCGCTCCTGCGCCCTCTATGGACGCACCGCCACTGGTTATATCTGCAAAAGTTGGATCATTCACAAATCATTTTCCCCATACCTGGTGAATGCTATGGTAATTGTCTTTGTATCTCAAATGTTAGCTCTTACAGCCAAGTGAGACAATTGCAACTCCTCCTCTTCTGATGGATCCTTCCCTGCTAGGTGCCTTAGTATCACCTTTCACTGCATTACTGGGGGGAATTTATAGTATTTTGTATATATGTTATTTTTATATTCTGTTTATTCTTATACTTTTTATTTATAGTATTATTATTTTTTTTTTTAATAATTCTTTTGTAGCGGATCCCCGAAAATGGGGTCGCTATGCCTTAAATTTAGGGGCAGCCTGATCAATAGTTTGGCTCAGGTTATCAAATTCCTTAGTTTGGACTCTGCTCTGCTGTGGTGTTGCCTGGAGTATGGTTCCCCTTGACCTGTGGGTGGCGCTGTCGCTCAGGTCTTGGGTTGAACCACAGGTGGCATTGTGGTGTGATCGGATGTCCTCTCTTGGCTACCGTGCGGTGGGCGGGTTTTGCCTGCTGTGCATGCCGGGAGTGGGTACATAAAGGGCAGACGCCATGATCTGGTGTGGTGTGCCGGGGGGATTCCAAGGAGGACCCCTGGTGGCGAAGTCGCACCCTTTGGCCCTGCTGGCCGGGGGGTTCGTGAACTGGTCGAGGAGTCTCGGGCACCTTTAACCCGAGGCTACAGAGTTCCAGGTAGGCTCAGTACCTTCAAATGGGTCTACAACCAACCACTGGAGTCCCAGGGAGCCCAGGTGAGGGTGGCCCACTCTGAAAAAGAGGAAACCGGGGGAGGACCTGTCCGATGGATCGGTGAAGGAAGTCACAATCTCGATAAGGCCTGGTTGCCTATCAGAGGGAAAGATTCGTGAGTTGCAAGATAGCTCCTGTAGTGTGCCCCATTGGCACCTATGGTCTCTAATAATCTACAGGGGTTTCAAAGTTCTGATTCGGGAATTAAAGGATTCTGTGGCAGAGGATCTCTTGAACTTGTCCGTGAAGGGGACTAAATCTAAAGTAACAGTTCGTGCTTCATTCCGGCTGCTAGAACCGTAAAGGGGATTATCCGGGTGAGCAAAGCCCACTCAGGCTTGAGTGACAGAGTATAACGATAGGTGTTGTCTGCCTGAATCTACCTCCCTAACCAACTTCTTTATCTCTTCAACTTTCCCAATCTGTTTCAAGCAAGAAAAATAAACTCATCTGTTGGAGTTTAAATACTGTCTGGACATTGGCCTTCTTTCAGGGGATAGAATAGACTTTTCCCTACATTCTAGGGATGAGAACCAATGGAGGGAGGTAACTCGCTGCAGGACCCAAAAATTACAAGAACACCGCTCAACCTCTTATACCAGGAGGATACGGGCATGTGGCATGGTGTGCCTTTACCCCTGCAAGTGAAGGTAGGCAGGAAAAAAGGGTCTGTGTGCTACACTTTTTTAGCAAAAGTTAATTACCGTAAAATTTTTGCATGCAAATATTTCTTACTGGTAATTCCTCTAGAGGTTGCATCTCTTTTTCATATGCTTTAAAAAAAAATTAAATGGTTGAATATTTTTAATAATATAAGAGATTTTCAAACTTCAGAGGGTTGCGTCAATGCCGTTTTTTTTATTTTTATTTCATAGTTATATTGATCCAGCTTTGACCAATGTAAGTATACATGTTCCGTACTTGTGGGACTATGGAAGCTGTTTCCACTACTACAGTGATCTTTCTGGTCCTAAGCCTGCCCTTCTATAAAGTGAACCACAGACAAGGGGTTGCTCTCTCAGCACAGCCTCCATTTACAGAATGCCTTGTATTTTCAAATTTTCTTTCAATGAATACAAGGCATTCTCAGATTGAAAATGGTAGAGAGGTAAACACAATCTCCACCTCGTCCATGTGAATGGTGGCCGTGCTGAGCAAGTAACACTCTGTGCTTACTATGACATAGAAGACCACGGTGATCACTGAAGTAGAGGCAACTATTACCGGGACTTTGATTCTCTGCTTCCACAGTGGTCTCACAGCTATGGAATATACATTCTTATATTGATCCAAGCTGGATCAATGTAACAATGCTAAAAAAAATACCTAGAGTTCGGCCTGTGCATCCTATATTACATTTTTACTAGTTATATGAATAATAGTGTGGGTATATTTTTATATATCAGTTAAAATTTGTTCATTTAAAATTAATAAATAAATCAGGGCTGCTGTTAGAAATCATGGGGCCTCATACAGCCTACCTGACAAGCCCCCCCCCCCCCAAAAAAAAAAAAATGTTTTAATACAATTATTTATTTATTATTATTTTTTTACACATTTTTAAACAATTTATTCACAATGGTGTTGGGAGGCTTGGTTGAAATATCAGGAGTCTAAATAGACCTGTGACATTTCACTTTTCAGACAGAGAAAGGGACTGGGGACATAGATCACAAATCCTTTCTCTGTAGCCTCAGCTGCACGGTAGATGAATGAACAGGAAGCACTCTATACAGAAGCTCCTGTTTATTCATAAACTGAAGCATAGTAACCACAGTTTACTATGCTTCTGTTATGAATGGACGCATTGAGTAATCAGTATAGATCACTCACTGTGTTCATTCAAGAAAAAGTAGGGGTCAGACAATATGACATATTTACCAGCGCCTTCCCCTACCGTCCAACTTGAAGTGATCTCCCGTGTCCCTAACAGATGGTGGGGGGGAGAAGAGGAAGCTGGCAGCTCAGCTGGAGGGGCACACAGGGGGCCCCAGCAGCAGGGGAAGGAGATCATCTACAGGATTGGGTGATCAGTGCAGTGGGGTGGGGGCATTTACCAGAATAGGTCCCTTGTAGTCCCCCCTCCCCGCAGCAGCTGAAAGTCTGTGACAGGAAGTGGAGAAGAAGCTGGCAGTGTGGCAGAGCTGCCAGGTTGGGGGGAGGGACACACAGGGAGTGTTGGGCAGCAGGGACAGAGGGAATCGGATCATGTACAGGAGGCGGTGATCGATGTTCATGATCCAATTCATCCTGCTGCCTGGGTCCCCTGCTGAACTGATGGTGCCCGAGCCCCATACAGGAGGACTAGTGGTACCCCCTTAACAGAGGCCCTGAGTAAAAGTTAACCAACAACATCATTATACTTTTCTTTAAGCACAGATAACTCCCATCATGTATGTACTTATTTCTGAGAGAATCCCTGAATTGTTCCCTGCACATTTATTCTAACACAGAAAAAGCTGATGGATTGGTGAGGTGTCAAAGTAAAGCACAATATTAATGGCTGTTAATAATGCACAGTGTGCACAGTGGTTTTGCTCAGCACCTCAGCTATCACTGAGCATTACTGCCCATGTGAAATCCAACAGTCCTGGAGATGGCTTGCCTAAAAATGTATAGTGCAGTATTGACATTGATTCGCTATGCTATGTGCACATTCTGGCGTTAAAGACTTATTAGCAATGATTCAGAAATCAAAATGGCAAGTAACAAATGTGTTATGTAAACCAGTGGTCATCAACCCTGTCCTCAGGGCCCACTATCAGGCCAGGTTTTATTTATTACTGTAATGACACCCCAAATATGAAAGGGGTTTAACGCCGTTTAAAGATATTCCCTCTCCTGGACACAAATTCACTGTCGATCCTCCACAGTCAGACGACCACTTCCCATAGGAATTAATCCTTCCAAAAGAACGAGACGCACTCTGTATCTTTCCAAAATGAACTGCTTTATTATTTCAAAACATTACAACTTTTATATCCCCAGAGAGAAGCTTCTGACCCTCCTCTCATCATACACCTCTGACCAGACCCAATTTACATGAGCCAATTAACTACAGTGAATGGCTCAGACACCTGCCCTTTCTGTCTCCCAATCCCCATCCAATCCACATTTCAGTTTAAAGGATTATGCAAGACCTTTTGTGTTCCTCCAGCCTGTCTGACTGCCAGAGGACAATACCTATAATTACAGGCTTAATTCCCACAAGCCACAATAGATACATAACGGCTCTCAATACACATTTCCCAATGAAAGGCTCTGTAGCATAAGTGAGGTTCATTACCATTACACAAGCAGACAGGGAACATATCAGCATCTCTTAATTTAACCTGTTGAGTTCAGGATCAACAGAACAACTATTTACAGATCCTGGGAAATATTGGGGAATAATATTACAGACCCATTTTAAAATAATCCAATACATATTCTCAATGTCCATTATTTCCTTGCTCACCTTGTGCCCAACGTGACCCCTGTCACAACAATGTATATACAGCATTGAATCTGATTAGCACAGGTCATAGTGGGGTTTTTATTCACCCTGTGCCCCTAATAGGGACACAAGGTGGTTTACACATAAGAGGCATTGGGGAAGCCGAAGCAAGGGTATCTATCTCATACTTTCTAAGAGATTCTGGGTTCCCCGGGCCTTCCCGTTACAATTACCTACACGGTCTCAGAGATATTTCCAATTTCCCCGAGCGACGCCTTCTTCTGCGCATGCGCCATCTTGAAAAGGCACGCTGTGCCATTTCAAGCCTGGGTCATGCCGTTAAAGGCACAGAGCCGGAGTTCCGCGGCCCCCGGAAAAAGAGGGGTGAAGATGGACGCTCGCTGCCATGGAGGAAGACGGTGACATTGCGGGCTTCTACTGCAGGTAAGTGTCACATAATGGGCTACTATGCGATGCATAGTAGCCCATTATGCTTTACCTTTGCAGGGAGACATAGAGGAAGTAAACCCCATCAGGGTCTACTTCCTCTTTAAAACTGCAAGTCAGTTTTACTTTAAGTAGTTTAGGGTACTTGGCATGCTACACATGCCCCAAAAAATGTCATCAAAGTAAGAAGGGCATGTGTAGTAGTCCAGTCCATCTGTCCAGTTGCTGCACCCTCATCCCACTTGCCAGCAATTCCCAGCTCTTAATGTGGCACTGGCAAATCACATGTTCAGCGCTATGTAGCAACGCCATGTGATTTACCAGTGTCATTGTTGAAGAAGTTTCGGAATAGAGGTGACTTTTTTCCTTCAATACCCCAACTCCCCCTCTTTTGGCTGTAGTTTGTGGAATTGGGTGTTTTTGTGTCACATTGTTCTGAACCAATTCGGATGGACTTTCTCAGCTCTTCACATACTTTTTCACCTAATTGAGTCCTACGATCTCTAAATCATTGATGACGCATACATTTGGGTGACACTTTTTTCCTTTTGTTTTTAATATTTATTCATACAATCGTGGATGTATAATTCCTTGTTAGATATCTTTCATATCAGGCATGATGAATGGTTGATGTCCATATTTTTTTGGTCTTTCCATCAGTTATCAGGTTTACTAATTCTGCAAACTGGATCCTGAAGAAGCCCATCTCCTGTTTTTGGGTGAAACGCGCTGATCCATGATCCATAATTTTTTTGCTATGCATTGTTTGCACAGAATAGTCGTATATTGTTTATGTTGATGTAATGTGTATCTATGATATCTTATGTTTTTACATTTTGTACAAATAAAATTTAGATCTTTTTAAATTTATATTGTAGTAGTTGATACTGTATTTGGCACCTACAAATACCCCTTTCTTTCCCACAATCTCACTAAGTTTATAAATGCAGCTGCTGCTGTAAAAAACAAAACTGTCTATAATAGACATTGTTTAGGCATGAAATAGAGATGTGCAAAGTAAAAAAGATTTTTTCAAATAAAGGTTGACTTTATTTAACCATTAATTAATCCTTAGCTTACCCTTAGCCCTTATTAACCCCTTTTCCCCCTTCTCCCTTCAACTATTATTTTCCCCGCTGATTTGTTTTGTTTATTTATGTTTTATTAACCATTAATATTTAAACCTTTTTTTTTGTTTGTTCATTTTGTTTTTGTGTTACATAAAAAAGTGCAAAGTTGAAAAATATTATTTGTAAATACTGTTGCAATGCTTTCTATCAGAATCATAGTTTCAGTGTCATTTTGAAAAGGACAAATTATAGAACAAAATGTTACTTCTTATTTACCATACCAATTTTTTTAAATGAACACTGCTCAAAAAAGTGACAATGTGACAAAAAGAAAGTCTTCTTTACCCTTTAAAAAAAAAAAAGTGTATTACTTTGTTATTTAAGTAGTCAAAGTCTTTGCCAAATAAACAGATCCATAGCAGAGATGTAAAAATGAGGGGGTGTACAGGTATGGGAGGTGAAACTAGAAAGTGTTATTTGTTTCAAGGGTTTACTAGTCCTCACTGATTTATATTTTCCAGTTATCTACCATTCGGCTTTAGCCATACTGAGCTTTGAAGGCCTTGCGTTTGTGTTCTGTATATTTTTTTACATGCTTTAGCTTTGAAACTTATGTTGTCATGTGCTATACCTATTTTTGACTGTCTATGCCATACTTGGAATGTCTTTCCTATGTTCAATAAATTGTTTATGAAACTAAAATTGGAAAGTGGGTGTCATATTTTCAAAAAATTTACTTTAAGAGCTCTTGGAATTCATACTCAAGGACTAGCTTGCTATGATAGTATGACATCTAAGAAGATTACGGGAGAGCAGAGTTTTGTCAAAAGAGAATGCCCAGTGTATAGAACTTTATGTATTTATGGAAGATCTTCATCCTGCACTGAAGCGCTTATGCCAGAATCTTCAAAGATTGGACATGAAAAAAGCCTATTAGAAAAATACAGCTATCAAAAATGAATTCCCCTTTTCAGGCTATGGTGGTAAAATTAGATGTGATAAGAACAAGTGCGGAGGAAGTTAAATAAATTAACGAGGAGTAACAATTTCCAACTAATTCTGAATTTTTCATTAATGTGGGCATACAACTAAAAATAAAAAGCGGGCACTCATGGTGAAGTTTAAGGGTATTGTCAGTTAATATGACTACATACACAATGCTGCAACAGGTCTGTTTCTTGATAAATGCAAGCTAAGCAGTTGCCTAAAAGCACCTTCTGATGCCACAGGCATTGGTGGTGCCATTTGCCTCCTTCTACTCTAATTGCTCTTAGTATATTGGAGGAAAATATAAGAGAGACCTAAAAGCTGCAGTAACCAAAATTAAAAGGGTATACAGCACTGTATACAGCACTCAATGTTATGTAATGCTGTGTTAAACACTGCACTACACTAACACACTACACTGACACTACACTATACTCACACTATACTTAGACCCTATACGGAGACACTTTACTCACACACACTATACTAACACTACACTAACGCTCTACACTCAGTCACAATAAGTGAACACACTGACTGGCTAGTAGCAAACTGAGCCCTTCTCTATCTTTCTCCATTCCAACAACACACTGCAAAAGCTTCCTGCGGGAAGGAGCCTTTTATAGTGTGGGGTGGGACTATGAGCACTGAGCCATGATTGGACAAAGTCATCATCACTTTGTTGAATCAGGGCTCTGACAGTGCTCTGTGCCCTAAATGAGAAAATCCCGCACCTGACCACCTTTTTATAACAAAAAAAAAATGAAAATGAAAACTAGTGCAGCAACCACATCTAAGGACATCTAAGCTGCACTATACTACAATATTTTACATGTTTGCTCTTGGTTTGGATACACTTTAAAGCTAAAATCTTGGCAAACAGATACAATTTACACAAGTAAAATACATATAAGTAAACAATTTCTATCGCTGCCCATCTAAAGGCCCATTCACACAGGGGCGGCACGACTTGTGCCGCGACTGTGCTGGGCGATCTCAAGACGTCTTCAAAGCAGACTTCCAAAATGACTTCTGTATTGAAGTCAATGGAAGTCGCCTTGAAGTCGTCTTGAAGTAGTACAGGAACCTTTTTCTAAGTCGGAGCGACTTCAGTCGCGCCGCTTAGAACGGTTCCATTGTACAGAATGGGACGCGACTCGTCAGGCGGCTGAGACGGTCTTGCATTTATCTGATGCAGTTTATTAACACCCACTGGTCTGCTTCCCACTTCTACCTTGTGAATGCACAGTGAAAGTAGAAGCAGAAGATGAGTGAAGAGCTTATCTCTATTTACTCTCTTCTCTCCTCCAATCAACATTCTTCCTGCATTGCATCACCACTGCATGGCTCCTTGTGCTGCACCTTCCTCCCCCAGGATAAGCACTGCTGTACAGGGATTGAGAGGCTGGTACCAAGTCAAATTCACAGTAGGTACTTACACTGCTTGCATTTGATTGGTATTTAGGTGCGTCATGATGGGTACAGAGTTGCACTAATGTATGCCTTTTATTTTTGGCTGGCATTTACCTTTAAATTAAGTGTAGACACATGAGTAAAAATATGGAATCTGATCAGTTGCCCTGGGTTACTGTGTATGCAGTCAATGTACTTTGTGGTTATCTTGATAAATAAGCCCATAGGTAAAGTATATCTAAAGCCAATACTGTTTTGTACATTTTTTTTTAATAGAGTAGGGGAGGGTTAAAACTTAAATTAAATTACTCTCATGACTATGCTAATAATCCTCTGTTCTGCTTTCTTTAAGTCCTAGTATGGTCTAGTCCTAGGTCCTGTAAATGATTTCTCTTCTAGTATCAGACATTTCCTCATAAACTTGTATGTGGGACAAATATTTACCGTATATACTCGAGTATAAGCCGAGTTTTTCAGCACTTTTTTTGTGCTGAAAATGCCCCCCTCGGTTTATACTCAAGTCACCTTTTTTGCGCCTGATCTCCTGGATTTGGGGACCCGGTACTGGTTAGCCGTAGGTCCCCTGGACCCCAAACTTGGCACACACGTAGCCCCACTCTTTCTCTACAAGTGTGCAATGCTTGTTGTCCGGGGGACCTACGGATGGGAAGCACCGATTTTTCAAAGCCGGGCACCCCTTCCATAGACTCCGATGTTAATCTGTCATTTCTCCTGTGACTTTGGGGACCCGGTACCGGCCGGTAGTAGGTCCCCTGGACCCGAAACATAGCACACATGTAGCCCCATTTCTCCTCTACAATTTGCAAAGTTTGTTGTCTAGGGAACCTACAGCCGGGAAGCACCAATTTTTCAAAGCTGGGCTCCCCTGTAACCAGTAAACAGAAACCAAACTATATATATATGTGTAGCGATACCCCCAACTTAAGAGAGCCGCTGATATTATTTTGGGCCCTATACACAGCACTGCCAACCCCCAGCAATCTACTCGACCCTCCCCTGGCACAGCTAGTCTAGGGAATGATAGACTGGTAATGTCTCTGCGATTGTCTATGACACAGTCCCACAATAAAGCAAACAGTAATAAAGTACAGTAATTGACACTGATACCGGAGTACTTAACTATAGCAACTTTACTTTAGTATAAAAGTTAGATAGAAGTACAGTCATAGGTGTGCGCAGCCTATTGCATTAGGGTGTGCACCCTTAAGCTCAAACGCACATGCATGTGTATGTGTCTACATATATATGACCCTGGCTCATTGTTCTCCCTGCCGGCACAGTGAAAGGGAAGAGCATTAACACTTCTCTTATGGCAGAGCCGGTAAGAGGGAGATCTTTCCCATGTTCCATGCTGCTACACAGAGCGATAACACTAATGCACATGGGGTGATTAGGGTGTGCCTAGGCACACCCGGCACACCCTGTGCGCACGCCTATGAGTACAGTACATCATAACGCATGCAGAGCCCTGCAATATTAGTGACACTTAGCAATACTGTATAGAAATAACTAGCACCCCACGCTGCAGCTATCCTCCCCGTGAGCAATATGGCACTCAATAATGTCCTACGCTACCCAATCAAGCCTGACTTAAAGTAAGGTACAGTCTTAGGGTGAAGAATCTTCGCAGGCAAGGAAATCGGTGGTGCACATCAGGAACAACAATTTGTAATCCAACAGGACTGTATCTCAGCAAAGCAACAACTCCCAGGAGACTATCAAACTCAGTTCTGGAAATAGTCTCCTGCTAGGATAGTTGGTATAGCACTAAGGGCCAAAGCAGTCGGTAGGCCTAAACAAAGTACTTGGCTATAACTTTGAGCAAGTGCTCTCTCACCACACCGGACTTTGTCCCCGTCCGTAACTTCCACCGCTGTGTATCCACACACAGGGTCTGCGATAGCCGGGTCTTCGGTCCTCCTGAGGTCAGTGAGAAACAAAAGGAGATCAGGTGCCACACAGGCTCCGCAGTGGAGTGGAAGGCTCTTTGGAAGTGCGCAAGGCCCAGGCTTCAGGCCTTTCACCAGCAGCGAGTCCGCACAGGGAATCCTCTTGCTAGAAGCGCGGTGTCCCAAAGAGGCCGAGCTCCGCCTCCGCTTCACCTTTATAGCCCACCCCATGAGTCTCTGCGGTTGGCAATGCACCTTGGGTGCCAAACGGGGTTCTGGGTACCGTAGTCCTGAGGCCTTAAAGCAGACCCCCGCTACACACTCCCCCCACTTAGATTCTTTGGTCCCAAAAGACAGCACTAACAAAAGGTATGTACAACATCAGTTAAAGCTGTAAATGAGGTCGGCAGGGGAAGTTCCCACCAAAAACGAGGAGGGGAATTACCCTGCCCACAGGTCACATTGTCAGGAGTGGTCTGCCTAACTGTGCCAGGGGGTGAGTTGGGGTTGCCCTCCACCAAATGAACAGTGGAGGGATCAGGGTTTTCTACACTCCTCCTGGCTGTTATCACAGTGTCCTCTGAACTCTCCCCCATTTGGGTGTAAGTAAACTTCCGGGGAGTTCTTTTCATTCTCTGTTCCCTTGGAATCTCTGGTTCAGTCACTGTAGGCTCCTCTTCTGGAACAAACGTAGAGGCCTCCGTAGTCTCTGGAGCATTCAGCTCAGATGCAGGAAGATACATAGATTCTCTTGGATCATCTGCAGGGAGTGAGTCAAAGGCATCTTCCCATGTGTCTGACAGAGGACTGGATGGGATAAACTCTGTGGCTTCTGCGTTCAGTGTACTGTCTGTGGTGCTTTCAGAAGGTGGGAGATCTATGGAAGAAGGTACAGGGCCCTGGGAAGGCCACAGCCACTCATACTCCTCTCTCTCATCCTCGCTGGGTTCAGAGACATCCATTCCCCCAGATTGAGATGTCCGAGACCGGGTATTTGGTCTAGGAGTATCCAGGATGGAAGTTGGCTCAGGGGAATCCTTTACAAGAGGTATTCGAACTGCCTCAGA
This sequence comes from Rana muscosa, assembly GCA_029206835.1. NCBI lineage: Eukaryota > Metazoa > Chordata > Amphibia > Anura > Ranidae > Rana > Rana muscosa. Next base: position 1,027,315,923 of record CM055122.1, read on the forward strand.
AAGTGGAAGTAGATGGTTTCTGTGCCAGGTCTTCAGTGGCCCCACTTTCCCCTCCGGCTTCAATTGGTAAACTGGTAGACCAGGTAGCTTCTTGCAAATGACATAGGGTTCAGGTCTCCATCTGTCTGCCAGCTTGTGCTTCCCAGGGACCCCTAAGTTTCGCAGCAACACTCTGTCTCCAGGTTGCAAATTCTGAATCCAAACTCTCAAATCAAAGTTTTGTTTGTTAAGAGCTCCCCTTTGATCAGAGGCTGCTTGGGCCTGCTCATAGGCCAACTTCAAACTTTGCCTCAGCCTATCCACGTATCCCTTGTGAGAGGTGGCTGAGGTGTGATCTGTGGAGGTGCCATAGACCAGGTCTACGGGTAGTCTTACCTCTCTTCCAAACATAAGTCTATAGGGAGAGTACCCTGTGGCATCACTTGTTGTACTATTATAAGCATGCACAATTGCTGCTCCAGTGTTGTTTTTTTTCACTGCTTAGAGTCCCTAGCATGTTTAGTAGGGTTCTGTTGAACCTCTCTGGCTGTGCATCCCCTTGTGGATGGTAAGGAGTGGTCCGGGTCTTCTTGATCCCTAAGGAGTCCAAGAGTTTCTGGATCAGCCGACTCTCGAAGTCCCTCCCTTGATCCGAGTGAAGGCGTTGCCGTAGTCCATAGTGCACAAAGTATTTATCCATGAGTACTTTGGCCACGGTGGAAGCCTTTTGGTCTTTGGTTGGGAAGGCCTGGGCATACCGAGTGAAATGATCGGTTACTACCAGAACATTTTCTAGTCCACTCAAGTCGGGTTTGAGGCAGAGAAAATCAATGCATACCAAATCCAATGGACCTTGACTTTGCAGGTGGCCCATTAGGGCAGCTTGATGGGGTAGAGTCTTTCGTTGGATGCAGCGTACACATGAGTGGCAGTATGCCTCCACTTCAGCCCTCATACAGGGCCAGTAGAAACGACTCCTGATAAGTTGAAAGGTTCTTTCAGCTCCTAGGTGACCATGGTTATCGTGTAGGGTCACTAAGACAGTCTCTCTGTGTTTCTCGGGCAGAAATAGTTGCCATTTGTCCTCCAGGTCATCAGAGGGGCCCCTTCGATAGACCACCCCTTGATGCACCTGTAGCCTGTCCCACTCTTTCCGCAGCAGGCGGGCCTCCTTCAAAGGATGATGTAGAAGTTTGTCTGGATCTTGATCTTCCAGGGCTTCCAGGACCAGTTTCCCCAGAGGGTCTTCCAATTGGTCACACCTCAGTTCCTTCTTGGACAGCTTTGGCAAGTCATCTTCTTCTATTTGGGTCACACCGCAGTATTGTTTGGGTACTCCTACTACTGTGACTCCTATCTCTTCTGCTCTGGATCCACCACTGGCTTGGAGTTCAGCTCCTTGACAGAGAGCCCGCACCCCATCTGGCGTCACTTGAGTCCATTCTTCTGTACTGCCGGTGGGAGTATGAGACCTTCTGGACAGGGCATCCGCATCTCGGTTTCCTGCCCCAGGTCTGTATTTCAAGCTGAAATTGAATCCAGAAAGCGCAGCCAGCCATCGGTGGCCATTGGCATCCAGCTTTGCCATGGTGAAGAGATAAGTGAGGGGGTTGTTATCAGTTTTCACGATAAATTCTGCTCCATACAGGTAGTCTTTCAATTTATCGACCACAGCCCACTTGAGGGCTAAGAACTCCAACTTGTGAGTAGGATAGTTCTTCTCAGCTGAGGTTAAGCTCCTGCTCACGTATGCAACGGGTCGTAGTTGCCCCTCATGCTCCTGGTAAAGCACCCCCCCAGGCCATCATGACTGGCGTCCACATGGAGTTCATAGGGTTTTTTGTATCTGCATAGGCCAAGACAGGGGCAGTGGTTAAACTTTTCTTCAGCATTTGGAAGGCCTCTTCACACTTCCCATTCCACTGATTTTCAACCGACTCCCCCAGCTTCCTGGGGCCCAAGTCATCCTCTTCTCCCTCTGTCTTCAACAGTTCATTTAGGGGTCTGGCAATTCGTGCAAACCCTTCCACGAACCTCCGGTAGTATGAGCAGAACCCCAAGAAGGACCTGAGTTCCGTCACAGTGGTGGGCCGTGGCCAGGAGGTGACTGCCTCCAGCTTCTTGGGGTCTGTGGCTACCCCTTTTTCGGACACTATGTGTCCCAGATAGTGGACTGACGACTGGTAGAACTGGCATTTCTCTATTTCTCTGGTGAAAGCTTGAGTCCCTCGCCACTGAGTCTTTTCAAGACTTTTCCAGTCTCTCTTAATGCTCCTCTAGACTCTTCCCAAAGACAATGATATCATCTAGGTACACTAGGACTTCGATGAGGTTCATGTCTCCCACAGTTTTCTCCATCAGGCGCTGAAGAGTGTCAGGGGCTCCAGACAGACCTTGGGGCATCCGGTCAAATTCAAAGAATCCCACAGGGGTTATGAAGGCTGTCTTCTCCTTATCTTCTGGATGCATTGGGCTCTGGTAGTATCCGCTCTCAAGGTCCATGACGCTGAACCACCTAGCTCCAGACAAACTCTGTAGGACATCCTCTATCCTCGGGGTGGTATATTGGTCGGGTATCGTTCTCCTGTTGAGAGTCCTGTAATCTATACATAGTCTCAGCGACCCATTCTTTTTCCTGACCACCACAATCGGGGAGGCATAGGGGCTTCTGGACTCCTGGATAACACTGGTTCGCTTGAGCTCGGCGAGCTGTTCTCTCAAATCTTCTAGGTCAGCTAGAGGAACTCGCCTGACCCTCTCTCTGAAAGGCTTGTCTTCCTGGAGACGGATTCGATGGGTGTCACTCTTCGCACACCCCACATTGAACTCATCTTTGGAGAAGATCTTCCTCCATCTGGTCAACTGGGCCTTTGCCCTCTCCTTCCAGGCCCTTGACGGGTTCGGGTTCTCCATGCAGAGCTTCTCCCATGTTGTGCTTTCTCCTTCTGTCTTCTCCACCTCTGACAAGACAACTGGGGCAGCAGGACTCACCTAGCCCAGCAGTATCCTGGCTGTGATCTTCATGAGGGCATCAGTGGTGTTTCTGATGCTCACCGGCACCTTACAGTGTGCCTTCTTTAAAGCTCTTAGCGGGACCACTTCAGGAATCACTTCTAGACCTGAATGTTTCTCCCGGGGATCTGGTTCCAACACGACAAAAGGCCCAGGTTGCTCCCAAGTAAGCTTCACAGTGGCTCTGAGACAGGTTACTTCACCGGGCTATAACACTATCCCATTCTTCTCTAACCTCCAGACTTTCCCTACCCCCTCTTCTGGGGCCTTCTGCTCCAGGACTAGTCACTGGTAGGCTAGCTTCAGCATCAGATGGATTCTGGTGGCTGTAGGGTTCTTCCCTTGTGCTAAGGGAGCCAGGAGCCTCCTGACCAAGTCTGTATTGGTCCCGATTATAAGGGAACTCGTTGGCTCCGGGTGGTCAAGGGCAGACCACTGCCAGAGTATCAATTACTTCAGCCTTCCCGGCCACTGAAGGGTCGAAGGTCAACTTTACTGGTAAGTAGCCATCATAGGGGAAACTCTGTGTTCCGATTCCCCATATCTCCAAGTCTTCGAGTTTTGGGATGGGCAGATGGCTCAGATGTTTATCATAAAAGTCCCTATATAATAGGGTCACTTGTGCCCCGGTATCTAGGATGGCTCTTGTGTAGACTCCCTCCACTTGAATGGGTACTAGTGGAGAGGGTCCTACCAGCTTTTATGGGAATGGTTTCGGGGGGGCCTCTTTCCTTTGATCCCTGCGTTTTCCCTTAGGACTTTTCTTCTTCCATTTTTCTCTTGACTTCAATCCCTCTTGGGCTTGGTATGCATTGATATCTCTCTTTTTTTTAGGTGTATACTCCCGCCGAGGGACATTATTCCTTAAGGGAGGGGGTTTGCCCCCTTTCTTGCTGGACTTCTCATTAAATTTGGATCCAACGGAGCTTGCTGGAGATGGTGGGCACCCGGTTGACTCCTTCAACGGGGCCCTCTGGAGTTTTCCACCGGCTTGCGATTATTAACTTTATTTTTCTTTGGACTGGGACATACTTTTTCAATATGGCCAACTCCTCCACAGTTGTAGCAAATCGCCTCCCCCCAATCCTGTAAGGAAGCGGATGCTGAAGTGTCTGGGAACAGCTCCTACTTCGGTCCCTCTTTCTCTGGGACCCTTGGGTCCTTTGTCATCAAAGAGGTCAGCATCTCCAATACCTGAGACATCTATGACTTCAGGGTATCTACTTCTGAGTCTCTTTCAGGGGTCATGGCTGATCTGACCATTACAGGTGTAGAAGAGATGTGTGTCTTGATGGCTTGCTGATCTTTTAGTAGAGCCTCTTCGTCTCTTATGATCTTCACCAGATCAGGGTAATTCAATGATATGCCTCCTCCAGAGGTTTTCAGGTGGAGCCAGACCGGATCTGAACGTAGTGCTCCCTTTAGGATCTGCTTCATCCTTGCCGCATCTATGGCTTGGGGCACCATTCCCTTTTGCAGCACAATTTAGCAAAGCATCCTATTCAATCTTCTCACATACTCCAACAGTTTTTCTCCTGGTTGCTGAAAAGTGTGTTCAAACTGATACACCAGTTCTGTCACCTTCTCCAACTGACCAAACTCTTCCTGCAGCATGGCCAAGTAGTCGTAGGCCGTGCAGGCAGCATTGCTAAACCGGAGACTTTTTACAGCTTCAGCAGCCGCGCCTTTCATGCGCTGCTTCTTCTGCGCTTCAGGCACCTCCCATGCCTCTACCGCTAGTAATGCCTGCTCGATCCAGGTATCGAAGTCTTCCTCCCCTGCAGGGACAGGCAGCTTCCCTGAAAAGATCCTTAGCTTTCGGTAACTAGTCTCTATGTGCACCGTGTTGGTTTTCTGACACTTAGTGAGCAGATCCCCTAGGGCATTTAAAAGTTCTGGCCCTATAGTTGTCAGGGGTGTCACCGGAGGTATCATCCCTTTTTGCTTCTCTGATGTATGGGATGTCCCTGGCGGTGACCCAGGAGGGGATGGCGGGGGTGACTCCCTCTTCGCGGTCACTGCGTGCGCCAAACCATATGTCTTGTTATCTACCGTTTGCACACTTCGACCTCTTAAATTCCCGGGTATTCCATTCCTCCATTCTATCAGTGCATACTTGAACACAAGGTTTCTGGATTCGACCTCATGTCCATTACCCATGACTCTCGATTCGGGGATAACGACACTAAGAGTCGCTCCACCGCATCCATCGGCCATTCTTCTCCCGGGAGACTGAGGACCACTGACATGTCTGGGCTGGCCTTGACTGCCTCGCACCACGCTTTCACCTCTAGCGGGTCCATGCCGATACCTTTGGCGTGTTTGATTGCCGCGTATAGGATCCCGGACTCTGAGCCCCCACGTGTAGCGATACCCCCAACTTAAGAGAGCCGCTGATATTATTTCGGGCCCTATACACAGCACTGCCAACCCCCGGCAATCTACTCGACCCTCCCCTGGCACAGCTAGTCTAGAGAATGATAGACTGGTAATGTCTCTGCGATTGTCTATAAAACAGTCCCACAATAAATCAAACAGTGATAAAGTACAGTAATTGACACTGATACCGGAGTACTTAACTATAGCAACTTTACTTTAGTATAAAAGTTAGATAGAAGTACAGTACATCATAACACATGCAGAGTCCTGCAATATTAGTGACACTTAGCAATACTGTATAGAAATAACTAGCACCCCGCGCTGCAGCTATCCTCCCCGTGAGCAATATGGTGCCCAATAATGTCCTACACTGCCCAGTCAGACCTGACTTAAAGTAAGGTACAGTCTTAGGGTGAAGAATCTTCGCATGCAAGGAAATTGGTGGTGCACATCAAGAACAACAATTTGTAATCCAACAGGACTGTATCTCAGCAAAGCAAAAACTCCCAGGAGACTATCAAACTCAGTTCTGGAAATAGTCTTCTTCTAGGATAGTTGGTATAGCACTAAGGGCCAAAGCAGTCAGTAGGCCTAAACAAAGTACTTGGCTATAACTTTGAGCAAGTGCTCTCTCACCACACCGGACTTAGTCTCCGTCCGTAACTTCCACCGCTGTGTATCCGCAAACAGGGTCTGCGATAGCCGGGTCTTCGGTCCTCCTGAGGTCAGTGAGAAACAAAAGGAGATCAGGTGCCACACAGGCTCCGCAGTGGAGTGGAAGGCTCTTTGGAAGTGCGCAAGGCCCAGGCTTCAGGCCTCGCACCAGCAGCGAGTCCGCACAGGGAATCCTCTTGCTAGAAGCGCGGTGTCCCAAAGAGGCCGAGCTCCGCCTCCGCTTCATCTTTATAGCCCACCCCATGAGTCTGCGGTTGGCAATGCACCTTGGCTGCCAAACGGGGTTCTGGGTACCGTAGTCCTGAGGCCTTAAAGGAGACCCCCACTACATAGTTTTTATGGTTGAACTGGATGGACTTGTGTCTTTTTTCAACCTGACTAACTATGTAACTATGTAACTATGTAACTGTAGAAGTATATCTGTTCTTTTTTTGGGGTTTTGAATAGAATGGGGAAGGATCAGACCTTCTGCCAAGTTTTTATTGCTAATAAATAGGAGAAGCCGCGCTAATATAGTTAAAATAATTTAATAAATGTATTTGATTGTAGAAATATATGTAGCGCCCCCCCAATATTTGGGGGCGTTATGTGTCTATTTAGGGGTAATCTGGGCCAGTAGTTAGGCTCAGACCAATTGATATTTCATTACTGCTTCTGCTCTGGGTGTGATACTGCCTGGCAGTAGTGTTCCCTGTTGCCTGTAGGTGGCACTGTCACCCCCGGCATAGGCTGAACCACAGGGGGTATCACAGCACCTTGGGTGTCCTCTCTCGGCAGCCGTGCAGTGGGCGTGGTGAACCTGCTGTGCATGCTGGGAGGGGGTACATAAGGGGCAGACACCATTATTCGGGGTCCATTTTGTGGGGGTCGTTCCTGGGGACCCATTGGTCCTGGTGTGCGCCTCGTGGCCCGTATGGCATGGGGTGCGCGTGTTCTGGTCCCGGGCACCTTCAGCCCGAGACTGCATCGCTGCTTCGTAGGCCCGGCTCTGCTGGCTGGGGGCCTATGTCTCAAGAAAGGATCCCAAAGTTACCCACCTGCGGGGAGCCACGGTTTAGGAATGGAGTCCAGGGGAGGATCAGTCCCAGAGGAGACTAGTGACAGTACTGCTGTCCCGGGAAGAGGCCTGGAAACTCGCCTAAGGAGGGATCCATAATTACAAGCCCTGCAATACGCCAATCTGGCATACAAGGTTCTCTTCATTAATTGCTTGGCTGGGAGGTTCAGGACTTTTAATCCTGTGGCAGAGGGTTCCCGATCGTATCCTGATCACAATACAAAGGAAAGATTGAGTCGTGCTGCATCCCGGCTGCTAGGACCGCTCATAAAGGGACTATCCGGGTGGGCAATTCCCACTCAGGCTTGAGTGGCAACGAGTGCTGTTTAAATGTTGCGTGCCTTAATCTTCCCCTGTGTATTTCTCTCTCGTGTCCTACTCTTCCTCTAAGTTCACTCAGCAAAGATAGAAATAAAGCCTAACTGTTTTTTGGGTTTTACATGGTGTGGACATTGACTTTTTCTGAAGACCTTTCTTACACCCCTGACAACGGTAGCCATGAGGTAATTCGCAGACCCTACAAAAAAACAGCTGGTCCTTAAATGGGGGTAAGTGCTACGCGTGGGGGCTCGAGTCAGGGATTTGCGGTTACATCTCGCATTTGGATTAATTTCTGTGTGTTTGGAAAAGTCGGCCATTGAGGAAATTGGACTGTGCTTTTGGAACGAGAGAAAGGGATAAAGGGGCACTGAACTGTGTTGGTTTTTCTAACTTTTATCTTGTGGGCGGATCCAAAGGAAGAAAAGCCCACGCGTTACGTGCAGAAAGAGAAAAAGGGGAGGAGTTCCCGCCACCTGCATGTTACACGTGGGTGAAGTTGGCGCCAAGGAGCAGAGAGAGATTGGATCAAGTGAGAGGAGCAACATGTCCGCATTTCCATGGACCTCAACCTTATCGGGACCCCGGATGTTCCCAGTGCCTACTGCCATGGACATTACTCCCCTCACAGCCCCGCTTACAGACACGGGGAACCGGCTCAAGCCCAGGGGACGCTTCGCTTTGTATACTTGCCGAGATGCGGAGGCCCTGGGCATGCTCTGCCCTAGATGCGGTGGACTGGCCGTGCAGCTATGGCCGTTCGGACAATGTTTTTCCTGTGGGGAGTTCTTATTTGAGGTGGACCAGCCCACCGAATCACCCCGGGCCTACCGGGTAAATTGTGTTATGGGCGTTGTTACTTCGGAGGAAGACGCCTATGCCCCTACATCCGAACCCACGCACATCGCATTGATTGCCAAGGATGTGACCGAAAAGAGCCATTGGTGGACACCGCAGCGGACGCTGCCTCCGCCACTACAGAAGTTCTTATCCCGCCAGCAAAACGGAAGGTGGGGTATGTCAAGGCCTCCCGCGGCCCGGTCAAAGCCTGCCCCAGCACCTACCAGATCCGGACCTCGAGAGCGAGAGGATGCCCGAGAAGTCTGCATCAGGTGACGGTAAGGAGGCTGGGGGAAAACTAATTGGGACTGTTCCTGTCAGTTCATCGGGCAAAGGGAAGAAGCTCATACCCCGTAATAAAGGGAATGTGGCCGGAGCCAAGGCCCAGGGACTGTTGCAGGATCGGCGTACAGCTGTTACTCTAACCTGCAGTTTCAAAGAATTGACAGCCATGAACCACACTAGTGCAACAACATGAGTAAGGGCCCCGGGTGATATTAGATGGACTTTGGCAGCTAAGAGAGAGACTCCCTACAAATCTGTCAGGTCTGTAGCAAAACGATCACTCGACTCGTGTGTGTTGCCCAGAATGGGAGACCGGAGGACATTACCAAAGATTGCCCGGTTGCAGAAAATACTGATAGACCATGTGAGCAAGAATTACGGTCTTGAATTCCCTTATGTGCCTTGTGATGTTATGAAGGAAATCGAGGACATTAGGGAGCAATGGTACGATGAGGCTGTTTGGGATCACTTAGCAAATCCAGACTCCCGTTGTGGGAAGGAACTTTTCATTATAACGGAAGAGTTTCACGTATTCCGGCGGGTCTGGAGCTACGGCAGGCACATCTACGCCGATCGGGTGGTCATCTGTAGCGAATGGGAAGAGGATGTTGTGCATTCGATTACCACCCGGGATGATCGTGGAAGACTAGTTACTCTCCCAGATCCAACGTTCTACCTTTGAACATTTTAAGACAGGAACTTGATTTCTTTGCTTTTATATCCTGTCCCTACATGGATCAACCGTGCCCTGAATCGAGGTGACTCTGCCCTCTGTTAAAAGGAGGATGCCTGCTCTTAAGGAGGAAAAGACGGGGAGCATGTTTTGATTGTTTTTTGTTTTTTTTTCTCTTCTCCCCGAGGAAAGGACAGTTTTTCCTCTGAGCGAACATTGGGGTAGTCAGGGTGTTGTAGTGAGAAGACGGCATGCTCAACAGTGGGATTTTCAGTCTGTTGTGTTGCAGACCCCGGCGTAACGGAAAAAACAAATGTGTGTCGAGACTCTGCTGACACTAGGTGGCAGTGGTCTGCTAAAAAAAAAAGAAGACTTTAATGATTATATGGCACTTAGGGAAATTTTTTTTTTTGCTAAGCTTAGCATTAAAACTTTTATAGAAGGAAACTGCTTCCTCCTGAGGAAACAGTCTGCTTCTAGATTGTATAGATATTAGTGATAGGATGTTTACTTTTCCTATGCTGTTTTGTGATTTCTTGCAGGTATTGGAGGCTGCTGTCGAGACCACTGGAGAATGGGGTGGGATAGATAGTTAGTGATGGGTGGAGTGTATATTTAACCACTTCCCTACCCAGCCATAGTCAAATGACGTCCACAGATGGGATCTCCCATCCTGGGTGGACGTCATATGACATCCTCGGCTTTGTAGGGGGATATCTGAATGATGCCTGCAGCTAGAGGCATCATTCAGATATCCTTTTGAAGTGCCGGCGATTCTGTGCACAATAAGGATGATCATAGCGGCGGTTCCACAGCTTGATCGTTCTTATAGGCGGCGGGACGGGACACCCCCCCCCTCCCGCCGCCATCCGGTGCTTCTCCGGGCTCCCCTGTGCGATCGGGGACCCGGAGCGAATCTTCCGGCGTCGTTGGTGGGGTCACGTGATGAGCTTAGAGATGACTGGTGACCAGATGGTCACCAGTCATCTCTATGATCGTCGGAGGCCCGGGCGCGATGTGATGACGTCACGCCCGGGTCTCAAATGTAAACAAAGCCGCCATTGCGGCTGTAAGTATGAGATCAGTGAAAAAAATTTCACTGATCTCATGCTTTCCAGCCTGGAGGAGAGATGTGGGGTCTTATTGACCCCGCATCTCTCAATAAAGAGAACCTGTCACACACATTCCTATTACAAGGGATGTTTACATTCCTTGTAATAGGAATAAAAGTGATAAAAAAAAAAAAAGTAAAATCATTGTAAAAAAAATAATAAATAAGTAAAAAAAAAAAAAATATTAAAACGCCCCTGTCCCCGGTAGCTCGCAATCAGAAGCGAATGCACACGTAAGTCGCCCACATATGTAAACGCTGTTCAAACCACGCATGTGAGGTATCGCCGCATGCGTTAGAGCATGTGCAACAATTCTAGCACTAGACCTCCTGTGTAATTCTAACCTGTTAACCTGTAAAAAAAATTAAAGCGTCGCCTATGGAGATTTTTAAGTACCGAAGTTTGGCGCCATTCCATGAGTGTGCGCAATTTTAAAGCGTGACATGTTAGGTATCTATTTACTCGGCGTAACATTATCTTTCATATTTTCCCCAAAAATTGGGCTAACTTTACTGTTTTGTTATTTTTTAATTCATGAAACCATTTTTTTTTTTTAAAAAGGCGTTTGAAAAATGATTGCGCAAATATTGTGCAAGAAAAAATGTTGCAATGACCGTCATTTTATTCCCTAGGGTGTCTGCTAAAAAAACATACATAATGTTTGGGGGTTCTGAGTAATTTTCTAGCAAAAGAATGATGATTTGTACATGTAGGAGAGAAGTGCCAAAATAGGCCCGGTATTGAATAGGTACAAAAAGCCCTGTATTGAAGTGGTTAAATGTGAAATCTAAATGTTTTATCTGGAGAATGTAATGTTGTTCTGTGTGCTCTCTCTCATCTTTCCTTTTTCCCTTCCCCAAATTTTTGGTTCAGGTACCAAGTTCAATTTTTTTTATATTATTACAAAATTTTCTAATTTATTGGTAAATCAATAGCCTTCAGGACTGAAGGATTTTGATTTCCCCAGCCACTGGGGACAGTGTCTTTTCTAGGAGGGGGTGTGTGTAGCCCCCCCCAATATTTGGGGGCACTATGTGTCTATTTAGGGGTAATCTGGGCCAGTAGTTAGGCTCAGACCAATTGATATTTCATTACTGCTTCTGCTCTGGGGCCTGGCAGTAGTGTTCCCTGTTGCTTGTAGATGGCACTGTCACCATCGGCATAGGTTGAACCACAGGGGGTATCGCAGCACCTTGAGTATCCTCTCTCGGCAGCCGTGCAGTGGGCGTGATAAACCTACTGTGCATGCTGGGAGGGGGTACATAAGGGGCAGATGCCATTATTCGGGGTCCATTTTGTGGGGGTCATTCCTGGGGACCCATTGGTCCTGGTGTGCGCCTCGTGGCCCGTATGGCACGGGGTGCGCGTGTTCTGGTCCCGGGCACCTTCAGACTGAGACCGCATCGCTGCTTCGTAGGCCCGGCTCTGCTGGCTGGGGGCCTATGTCTCAAGAAAGGATCCTAAAGTTACCCACCTGTGGGGAGCCACAGTTTAGGAAAGGAGTCCAGGGGAGGATCAGTCCCAGAGGAAACTAGCGACGGTACTGCTGTCTTGGAAAGAGGCCTGGAAACTCGCCTAAGGAGGGATCCATAATTACAAGCCCTGCAATACGCCAATCTGGCATACAAGGTTCTCTTCATTAATTGCTTGGCTGGGAGGTCCGGGACTTTTAATCCTGTGGCAGAGGGTTCCCGATCGTATCCTGATCACAATACAAAGGAAAGATTGATTCGTGCTGCATCCCAGCTGCTAGGACCGCTCATAAAGGGACTATCCGGGTGAGCAATACCCACTCAGGCTTGAGTGGCGATGAGTGCTGTTTAAGTGTTGCGTGCCTGAACCTTCCCCTGTGCATTTCTCTCTCGTGTCCTACTCTTCCTCTAAGTTCACTCAGCAAACATAGAAATAAAGCCTAACTGTTTTGGGTTTTACATGGTGTGGACATTGACTTTTTCTGAAGACCTTTCTTACACCCCTGACAACGGAAGCCAGGAGGTAATTCGCAGACCCAACAAAAAACCAGCCGGTCCCTTAAATGGGGGTAAGTGCTACATATATATCATGCTTCAAATGTTAGAAATGGTGAGATGATAAGATGGATTCTTCTAATATTAATACCACAGTGAGTCACTCAGTAAAGTGTGCCACCACCTATAGAAAAACTTGCTTACCAGATGGCAAGCAAAAGCAGGCATGTGGCTATAGCCCAGCCAAGGCCTTTGCTTGCACAGAAGATCATGGAAATAAGCCCTGGGTAGATGGCTGCATTAGTATATCCACACACCGATACCACCGTTCAATCCGAGATCGTTAGTTCAGCAACAAACTCAGCAATGAACCCAGAAAGAGAAACCAACCATAGCGTAATATTGTCTAACCAGATATTTATTTTAGTAAAACAGTATTGCACTTATATTTGCAGAGTATTAAAAGTCACGCATAAAAACACAGAGCCAGCTACAAACAAACTCCTGTTCTCCTAGTGAGACAGCGGAGTGACATCAGCACGTATCCGTAACGTTTTTATTGCTGTCTGTGCCCTTTTTAAGAAGATGCGCCCTCTATTTTTACTGGTGACCATTGTCTTCCAGAAAGAAAGTGGGGGAAAATCCAAAATGTTAAATTTGTCCCCAGAACAAGTGGTGGAAGAGGTGAAATCTGCTAATGGGGACACCTGTTCCAAAGGACAACTGCCTAATAGGGGAATTCCCCTCACTTTGGGGTGTATCCTCTAACTTTCTGGTGCACCTCTGAGACAGGAATTGAACAGAAATTTGGCCAATGGTGCAAAGATATAAAAACCATTAACACTTCTCTACGTTTCTCAAAAAAATGTTTTGGGTATATATACACTTTAATTATTGATCTTGAACAGAAAAACTATATTAGTAAGAATAAAAAGAAAGTAAATAATCAAAAATAATCAAAGTAATAAACCTTCAAAGATAAAAGTACATTAATGGAGATGTTATGCTGTATGTGGACTATACTGTACATATTGTTACTGCAATACAGACAATAAAAAATGTCAGTATTTTTGTACTAGTGAAAATAGAAAAGATGTCCATATTCTTGCTGTTATTTACATCCACTCCTAGAAAAAGCCTGATTCTCAATAATATTGCTAATGCACACATAAAAGACAAAGGGCAGCACAGGGCAGCATTCAAAGAACCTTGCTTGCACTCAGATGCCTAGTATACTACAGAGTTGTTTAATATATAGATAATTTTCCTTTGCGGTACCATATCTTGATATTTGACCTCTGTACTAGGGATGAGCCGAACACCCCCCTGTTCGGTTCGCACCAGAATCTGCGAACGGACCAAAAGTTTGTATAAACTTTAGAACCCTATTAAATACAATGGACGCAAACGTTCGAAATCAAAAGTGCTAATTATAACGGCTAATATGCAAGTTATTGTCCTAAAAAGGGTTTGGGGACCCGAGTCCTGCCCCAGGGGACATGTATCAATGCAAAAATAAGTTTTAAAAACGGACGTTTTTTCGGGAGCAGTGATTTTAATGATGCATAAAAATGAAAAAAAAAGTGAAATATTCCTTTAAACATCGTACCTGGGGGGTGTCTAAAGTATGCCTGTGAAGTGGCACGTGTTTCCCGTGTTTAGAACTGTCCCTGCACAATACAACATTTCTAAAGGAAAAAAAGCCATTTAAAACTGCTTGCGGCTTTAATGTAATGTTTGGTCCCGGCAATATGGATGAAAATCATTGAGAAAAATGGCATGGGTACCCACCCCAGCCCACTACCAGCCCCTTTGGATCTTGTAGGGATATTAAGGGGAAGCCCACAACCAAAATAAAAAAAGGTCCTATATACTCTGAACAGCAGTATACAGGCGGTGCAAACAAGACAGGGACTGTAGGTTTGTTCTTAAGTAGAATCTGTTTGTAATTTGGAACATTTTTAAGTGTAGCTCCAGCCAAAAAATCAATTGTTAAGCTTTTTGGAAAACATAGGGAAGGGTTATCACTCCTGTAACATTTGTTTTGCTGTCTGTGCACCTGTTCAGAACATTTCACCTCACTTTCCGTCCCAATGACAAATGTTTTTGGAAAATTTTGGGTTTTTATTGAAACAAGGATTGGTGATAAAGCATCAGTAGAGAGGAGACACCTTTTTCCTATATTAACTCTTACGGGAGAGAATTTCCCTTCCTAGGGGTAGATTTTCTCTCACTTCCTGTTGTCTCCTTCCGTTTGCAAGTAGGAGTTGTTTGTAAGTTGGATGTTTGAAAGTAGGGGCCTGCCATATATACTCTGCAGAAATTTTCCCCTTAGGTGTTGGTGTTGCCACAACACTGTAAGCCCTCACAGTTACTCTTGGTGGGCGCTGGAACACCCTGCTGTGAACTATTATATCAAGAATTGTAATTACATGCCCCTGTTGAACAGGGGCAGAAAAATTGGGCCTTTGGTGGTGGTGTTGCCACAACACTGTAAGGCCTCACAGTTACTCTTGGTGGGCGCAGGAATGGGCCCTGCTGTGAATTATTAGATCAAGATTTGTAATTGCATGCCCCTGTTAATCAGGGGCAGAAAAATTCGGCCTTATGCACTGGTGCTGGTGCCACAGCACTGCAACCCATCACAGATACTGTACTTGGAGCACAGCAATGAGCCCTGCTGCAAAGCATTGCATCAAAAATTGTAAATACACACCCCTGTTAAACCGGGGCTGAAAAATTGGGCCTTAGCCACTGGTGGAGGTGCCCAGAACCAAAATGTTCTTTCAAGCTATCAGCATGATTATTGAGGAGGAAGAGGATAGTCACTCAGCATAACAGGATAGTCACTCTGCATTACGATAGGCAGTCTTGAAGGGATCTGACATTTAAAAGAAAATTATTCTGTTACATCAGCATAAGGTGCTTGGTAGCTGGTGGTGATCCAAGACTGATTCATTTTTATGAAGGTCAGTCGATCGACCGAGTCGGTTAACAGGCGCACCCTGTGATCAGTTACAAAGCCTCCAGCAGCACTGAATGTGCATTCCGAAAGAACGCTGGATGCAGGACAGGCCAGTATCTCAATTGCATACTGTGCAAGCTCTGGCCAGTGATCCATCCTCAAGACCCAGTAACCCAGAGGATTTTCGGTGGGAAAGGTGTCCAAGTCTGATCTTGCCCCTAGGTATTCCTGCACCATGTAAACCAGACGCTGGCGATGGTTGCTGGAACCGATCATACCTTGGGGCTGCGGACTAAAAAATTGTCTGAACGCATCGGTCAGATGGCCACCTTCTCCACCGCTCCTTCTTTGACTGACTGAAGCCTCAGCAACACGTTATCCAGGACCAGGAATTTGTAATCTCCCAGTCTCTGGGAACGTGTTGCACAGACCTTTCTGCAAGGCCTCCCGAAGATGCCTCATCCTCTGCTCCCTCTGCGACGGCAAGATAAGGTCCGCAACCTTACCGTTGTAACGTGGATCAAGGAGGGTTGCCAGCCAGTAATGATCCCTCTCCTTGTTCGCAGGAATACGAGGATCCTTCCACAGGCTTTGCAGGATCAGGGAGGCCATGCAGCGTAGGTTTGCTGAGGCATTCGGTGCGGAGTCCTCTGGGTCACTGAGGACGACATGATCCGCAGCCACCTCCTCCCAGCCACGTACAAGTCCATGGGTGTCTTGGGACTGTAATTTATCCCTTGAAGACTGCTGCTGATGCTGAGTGCTAGTCTCCACCTACATGCTGACACAATCCTCCTCCTCCTCCTCTTCCTGTGTGATAGCCGGGTCAGCAGGAACACTGTCTGGATAAAGGGGGCCTTGAGAGCCAAGGAAGTCTTCCTCTTCCTGCCTCTGTTCCGCCTCAGGTGCCCTGTTCATTATTCCACACAGCGTGTGCTCCAACAGGTGGACAACAGGGACAGTGTCACTGATGCATGCACTGTCACTGCTCACCATCCTCGTGGCCTCCTCAAATGGTGCCAGGACAGTGTATGCATCCCTGATCATGGCCCACTGGTGTGGGGAAAAAATCCAAGCTCCTCTGACCCTGTCCTGGTGCCATATTGTAACAGATACTCATTTATGGCCCTCTGCTGCGTGTGCAGCCACTGCAGCATGGCCAACGTAGAGTTCCACCTGGTGGGCATGTCACAGATTAGGCGGTTCTTGGGCAGGTTGTAATCCTTTTGCAGCTCAGCCAGCCGAGCACTGGCATTATATGACCGGCGGAAATGCCCACAGAGTTTCCTGGCCTGCTTCAGGACCTCCTGTAAGCCCGGGTACCTGCCCAAGAACCGCTGCACCACCAAGTTAAGGACGTGAGCCAAACAGGGCACATGAGTCAGTTGTCCCGGTCGGAGGGCGGAGAGGAGGTTGGTGCCATTGTCGCAAACCACCTTTCCTGGCTTAAGCTGGCATGGCGTCAACCACCTCTGAGTCTGCCCCTGCAGAGCTGACAGAATCTCTGATCCAGTGTGGCTCCTGTCCCCCGAGCACACTAGCTCAAGCACCGCATGGCATCTTTTTGCCTGCGTACTGGCGTAGCCCCTTGAACGCCTACGGAGCACCGCTGGTTCCGAGGACAAATCAGCACAGGAAGAGGCCATGGAGGAAGAAGAGGAGGGGGTGGAGGATAGAGGTGTGTCAGAATCACCAGTAGTAACATTTTGGAGGCGTGATGGCGGAACAACCTCCAACACTACTGCACCTTGTCCTGCATCCTTCCCAGCTGCCAGCAGAGTCACCCAATGCACCGTGATAGATAGGTAACGTCCCTGTCCATGCCTGCTGGACCATGAGTCAGTGGTAATATGCACCTTACCACTGACCGCTCTGTTCAGTGAGGCCAAGACATTACCGGCACGTGGAAGGCAGAGAGCCGGAATCGCCTTCCGTGAGAAAAAGTGGCGTTTGGGACCCTGCCACTGAGGAGCCGCACATTCCACAAACTCACGGAAGAGGGCAGAGTCTACCAACTGAAAAGGCAGCAGTTGAAGTGCTAGCAATTTAGCCAAGCTAGCATTCAACTGCTGGGCATGTGGATGGCTGGGAATGAACTTCTTTCGGCGGTGCAGCAGCTGAGGCAGGGAAATTTGCCTGGTACAATCTGATGTCGGTGTACCGATAGCAGATTGCCCGCAAGTACTTGGCTGTGACACACCTAATTCTACACTTCATACCTCTCAGTGCAGGTTTCAGAGAGGACTGAAGGTATAGTGGGGTTGGAGATCCCAGCTGATGAGGAGCAAGGAGAGGTCCGCCTTGTTCTTTGGTGTGGGTCTTTTAGGTGTGCTTGCCAATGGACTGCATGGCAGGTCGACATATGTCTGGTCAAGCACGTAGTGCCCAAGCGGCTGATGTTTTGGCCACGCGAGATACGCTTTAGACATATGTTGCAAATGGCAACGGTTCGATCTGCTGCACACGACTGAAAAAAGGCCCACACCAAATAACTTTTTGAATAATGCGCAGAGACAGCAGCGCCCTGCACATGCGGAGCTCTGTGGTGTGATGCAGTCGGTGTGCTGCCCCTAAGCTGGCCCCTGGGGGGCATCCTGCCTTGTTGGAGATGTGCCTCCTCCTCCTCCTCTCTCCTATCAGGCACCCACGTGGAGTCAGTGACCTCATCATCCCCTCCCTCCTCATCACTGGAACCAATCTGGCAGTATGCTGCAGCCTTTGGGAACATGACTGCCAGATAGCTGACCTTGTTGGGCACCCCCTCTCGCATCCTCTTGGAGCATGTACCAAACACTGTGCTCAAACAGTTCGGGGGACTCCTCAGGAGGACATGGTGGGGCTAGGGAAGGAGTGACTGATGCCATTGAGCCGAGGGAAGAGGCCAATTTGACAGCTGCTTTGCCAGACAAAGTACCCTGAGCCTGGGTGAGAGAGGATGAGGAGGAGGAGGAGGACGGCTTGGTCATTCACTCTACCAAGTCTTGGGCATGTACACTAAGTGAAACACTGACTGTCTGCAGACTGCACAATCACTGGCCTGCCTGTCACAGTATAGAGAATAACTGTATTCAGGTGAGCTTTAGGTGAACGCTATGTAAAGCACACAGTAGTACACTAAGTGAAACACTGACTGTCTGCAGCTTGCACAATAACCGGCCTGCCTGTCACAGTATAGAGAATAACTGTATTCAGGTGAGCTTTAGGTGAACGCTATGCAAAGCACACAGTAGTACACTAAGTGAAACACTGACTGTCTGCAGCTTGCACAATCACCGGCCTGCCTGTCACAGTATAGAGAATAACTGTATTCAGGTGAGCTTTAGGTGAACGCTATGCAAAGCACACAGTAGTACACTAAGTGAAACACTGACTGTCTGCAGCTAGCACTGCACAATCACCTGCCTGCCTGTCACAGTATAGAGACTAACAGGAACGGATCTAGCTAAACTCAATACAGTGTATAAATATATATACAACACCTAGGATGCATATATATCCTCTACACACTGTAACAGCAGCTAACTGACTCGCCTGCCTGCTCTATCTAACTCAATATAAATGACACTGTCTCTCTCTCTCTCTGTAACTCTCTCTTTCACAAACGCCAACACACTACACAAGGCCGACTTCCAGGCGGCCTTATATGGTGTGGGGCGTGTACCTACTCCTCTGAGCCATGATTGGCCAAAGCCACCCTGGCTTTGGCCAATTACGGCTCACTGTACAGATGGCGCTGTGATTGGCCAAGCATGTGGGTCATAGTGCATACTTGGCCAATCATCAGCCAGCAATGCACTGCGATGCCGCAGTGAATTATGGCCCATAATGTTCGATCTTCGTCGAACGATCGAACAGCCGATGTTCGAGTCGAACATGGTTTCGACTCGAACACGAAGCTCATCCCTACGCTGTACAAAGTGATTATAAACAGACATGAAATCTGAACAAAGCACATCCTTCTACAGTATACTGTGTACTTGTCTCTATCCAAAGCTCTGAGTGTCTTTTGTCTCTGCTGTTTTGTTATTTGCATGATTCACTTCTGACACCTTTTGACACCTTCTGATACCTTTTCCTGTACATCAAGTGAAAAATGGTGGTGGGGGAGGAGAGCTACAGCACACAGCATGTGATTGACAGCCACAGCTGTGCTTGTTCTTCTAGAGTGAGGATGGGGTGTGTCCCTTCCCCCCAATCAGGCTCAGTGCTCTTCTCCTTTAGCTGTGCAGTGTGTGAATTCAGATCCACACCACTTGCTTCGTGCTGCTGAGAGGTGCTGACAGATTCGGTGTAAACGTTGTGTGTTGTAGAAGGCTGTACAAGACACATGGCTGCAGATGAAAAGATACAACTTATGAAGGAGGATTTGTTTCATCTCTGTGTATCACCTGAGGCAAGTCACTTCACTGGTCTGGTTATATGTAAGGGTTTCAACCACTTTAAAGAGAACTTTTAAAAAAAAGGAATAAAGCAGTGGCGGTGCGTCCATAGAGGGCGCCGGAGCGCCGCCCCCTCTCGCTCCCGCACCGCCACTGAAAGACAATACACAGATTCATGCATTGCATGAATCTGTGTATTGTCACCGCTGCCGCGCTGCCCACTATACATATGGCCGGCCTCCTGGTGAGCGCCGGCCATATGAATTAGAGCGGCGGCCGGCGGTGGGTGGAACTTGGAAGTGTCTATCAGAGCCAGCGGCTCTGATAGGCTTTCCGAATACAGCTCTCACGCTGTATTCGGCTTCCAAAAACTCCTCCCAGGTACGCACGGGGGTGCGTTCCTGGAAGAAGACTGTGTGGAGGTTTCAGCCAATCAGGTTCACTGGATCTGGTTACCGGTAACCTGATTGGCTGAAGCAACATCGAGGGCGGGAGAACACATCGAGGACGGCGCGGACCGAGGAAGGTAAGTGCAGGGCTGGGGGGGGGGGGCAGACTGCATTTGGGGCACAAACTGGCTGAATATGGGGCACAAACTGGCTGAATATGGGGCACAAACTGGCTGAATATGGGGCACAAACTGGCTGCATTTGGGGGGAACTGGCTGAATATGGGGGACAAACTGGCTGAATATGGCGCACAAACTGGCTGAATATGGGGCACAAACTGGCTGAATATGGGGGACAAACTGGCTGCATTTGGGGGGAACTGGCTGAATATGGGGGACAAACTGGCTGAATATGGGGGGAACTGGCTGAATATGGGGGACAAACTGGCTGAATATGGGGGGAACTGGCTGAATATGGGGGACAAACTGGCTGAATATGGGGGGAACTGGCTGTATATGGGGGACAAACTGGCTGAATATGGGGGGAACTGGCTGTATATGGGGGGCACGCTGGCTGCATTTGGGGGGAACTGGCTGTATATGGGGGACAAACTGGCTGCATTTGGGGGAACTGGCTGTATATGGGGGACACGCTGGCTGCATTTGGGGGGAACTGGCTGTATATGGGGGACACGCTGGCTGCATTTGGGGGGAACTGGCTGTATATGGGGGACAAACTGGCTGCATTTGGGGGAACTGGCTGTATATGGGGGATACGCTGGCTGCATTTGGGGGGAACTGGCTGTATATGGGGGACACGCTGGCTGCATTTGGGGGGAACTGGCTGTATATGGGGGACAAACTGGCTGCATTTGGGGGAACTGGCTGTATATGGGGGACACGCTGGCTGCATTTGGGGGGAACTGGCTGTATATGGGGGGCACGCTGGCTGCATTTGGGGGGAACTGGCTGTATATGGGGGACAAACTGGCTGCATTTGGGGGAACTGGCTGTATATGGGGGACAAACTGGCTGCATTTGGGGGGAACTGGCTGTATATGGGGGGGAACTGGCTGCATTTGGGGGGAACTGGCTGTATATGGGGACAAACTGGCTGTATATGGGGGCACACTGGCTATATATATGGGGACACACTGGCTGTATATGGGGGCACACTGGCTGTATATGGGGGCACACTGGCTATATATATGGGGACACTCTGGCTGTATATGGGGACAAACTGGCTGTATATGGGGGCACACTGGCTATATATATGGGGACACACTGGCTGTATATGGGGGCACACTGGCTATATATATGGGGACAAACTGGCTGTATATGGGGGCACACTGGCTATATATATATATATATATATATATATATATGGGGGCACACTGGCTGTATATGGGGGCACACTGGCTGTATATGGGGGCACACTGGCTGTATATATATGGGGGCACACTGGCTGTATATGGAAACAAACTGGCTGTATTTGAGGGGGCAAACTGGTGGCGTTTGGGCACAGTGGCTGCGTTTAATGGGCACAGTGGCGGCAATTGATTTATTTATTTTTTAGTTTGTTTGCGCCCCCCCAAAAATTTTGAGCACCAGCCGCCACTGGAATAAAGAAACATTGCACTGTTTACATGTTGAATTTTAAAAGCAGAGCTGTTATGACAATTAAAAAACCTGTGAGATTAGTAGGTTTGCCCCTGCTTTTAAAATTCAACATCTAAACAGTCCGTCAAATTTATAAATACTGTATTTTACCATGTAAGCTCCATTATCTGTTAAAAATAACTGTAAAATGCAAAACTCCGGTGGATGTAACAAGATGTCCACTAGCCCCCTTCTCGGTCTATCCTTACTGTGGAGAAGTGCGGGGTGTAGCAAGATGGCGGTGACGGAACATCACTTCCGTTACCAATTCTGACGGGTCACCATATCTGACGGAACACAGGCACCTTTGGACAGCAGCATTCTCAGTCTAGGGGGAGGATAACGATAGACTAGTAGATTTGATTAACAAATTGAAACTGAACTCCAGCTAACACTTTATAAGCAGTCACAGCAAACTTTCCCTTTTGGGAATGTCACCACTACATCTAGGAATTGGTAAGCTGCAATATATTCCATTTTAGTTTTTTGGGTTTAAAGTGGTTGTAAACCCAATAATTTTTTATTTTTTCCCTAACAACCTGTAAGAGAAAGGCATAATGAGCTAATATGACTAGCATAATAGCTCATTATGCATCACTTACCTTAGATCGGGGCCCCCGAAGCCGTCCTCGTCTCCCTCTTCAGCCGCAGCCATCGCTGCAGCGATAGCCGGAAGGTTACTTCCGGCTATCGCCGCTCCAGCCAATCACAGCGCTGCTCCGGCGCTGTGATTGGCCGGAGCGGCGAAGACGTCACTCCGCGCATGCCCGCGGGAGCTGTCAAATTTGGCTAGGCCCAGTGATTGCTGGGAACTAGCCGAATTTGTGAATGGGATTAACCCCATGAATGCGCCGTTGTCTACGGCGCGCATGCGCCGCCTGTCATTTTAGTAAATATCTCCTAAACCGTGTAGGTTTAGAAGATATTTCTTGCACCTACAGGTAAGCCTTAATCTAGGCTTACCTGTAGGTGCAAGTTGCAAAAGTGGGTTTACAACCACTTTAATACCACTGTAAGCTATATGTGGTTTTACAGAACATTATGATAATCAACAGCACCATATTCTGGCATCACATAACTTGAATGCAAAATACATTTTCTTAATTGTACATTATTCCTTGGCTTATGTAAAGCAGCAGCACCCCAATATGGTTAATTATATAAAAGGGGATAAAACTGCGCTATTAAAAAAAAAAAAATTAAAAACATTTTTTAGATGGACCAATCCAGATAAAGCAGCAGCTTAATATGAGATATACACAAAAACCCAAATGGATAGAAGAAAGCCACGCTAGTTAAAGTCCCAAGATAATTGAGTTAATTGATTGAAGAACATGAACTTATTCCAATAGTTCCAAAAGGCGAGGTGAATTCATCTAATAGTAGACACCACAGTGATTGATTCACAAAAGTGCACCGCCAGCTTATAGAAAACTCGCTTACCAGATAGCAAGCGAACCAGCCATGTGGCTATAGCCCAGCCAAGGCCTTTGCTTGCAAAGGCCTTCGCTGACAACGTTCCCCATTGACAATGTCACGTATGACGAAACGCATCTAGAGCAGGGTACGTGCTGACGTCACCACGCTGTCTTGTTAGGAGGATGGAAGTTTGCTTTGTAGCCGGCCGGCTTCACAATTTATGCGCGATTTTTAATCTTGGAAATGTAAGTGCAATATATTTTTATCTGAGCAATACACTAGGAATTAGACAATATTACGCTAGGGTCAGTTTCTCTTTTTGTGTCCATTGCTGAAAATTACGATTCGGAATTTATGGTGTTATCGGTGTGTGAATCAGTGCAACCATCCCTGCAGGGTTCCTTGAGATCATCTGTGCAAGCAAAGGCTTTGGCTGGGCTATAGCCACATGCCTCGTTTGCTTGCTATCTGGTAAGCGAGTTTTCTATAAGGTGGCGGTGCACTTTTGTGAATCAATCACTGTGGTGTCTACTATTACATGAATTCATCTCGCCTTTTGGAACTATTGGAATAAGTTCATGTTCTTCAATGGTTAATTATAAACTAATTAAAAAAAACGAATTTTAGGTAGTTTTTGATATGACACTTTTTTTTTTTTAAATCTAGCTGTTGTAGGCCAGAATTGAGCTGCTGAAGTAGTCAACAGAAGAGATCTAAAATCTACCCAAAGCTTTACCCTGTGAATTAAAATAAAACTAAATTCCCCATCTTCCTAAAAATTGTTATGCAGTGATAAAACATACAGTACTTTCTAGCTTAAAATGTGATCCTCTTTTAGTGCAGTACCAAACTGTATTGCCTACACAGTTTAATAACATGTCAACACATTGTGCACAAAAATACCAAAAAAAAAACCACAACCTCACATTCAAGACAAAAAGCACTTTTTATAAAGGAATAAAAATTACAGAGCCATATTACAGCAAAAATGGTCCGTTATATACCACAGTGGCTGGGGAGTATGCACAGACATGCTACACATAATTTAAGCCTGTTTAGTGGGCTGCATTCTAAGAGGGAAAAACAAGGTATTTTTGATACAAAAATAAAAACTATGTTGGATTGTGTCAGAGACATCAAACAGGAATATTACACCAACACATGGAAGCTTATTTAATAGGCTGCATTTGATATGCATGGTTTATCCAGAAATACAAAATTGCTGTGGTTTATCTCAGAGAGAAAAAGCAGAAATATTACAGAGCTATGCTGCATATCATGTAAGCCTTTTTAGTATACTGCATTTAAAGAAGGAGAAACAATGCATTTCTTTAATCTATAAATAACAATTATGGTGTATTATGTCAGAGACACAAAGCAGAAATGTTACACAGATGCATGTAAGCCTTTTTGTGGGCCACATTTTTGGAGTGATGGACGATGCATTTTTTATCCAGAAATAAAAATGGTTTATGTCAGAGATACAAAAGCAGAGGTATTGCACAGTCAACATTGAATCAGTTGAAGTAGGATGCACTATAGAAAAGGACACAATACATTCAGCTTGTCATTTACAAATCCACATCTAAGGCAGACCATACATGATTGGTTTGAACAAAAGAAAATGTATTGATTTCCTAATCCACACATTCAAGGTGATGCTGTTTTGATGTTAAAGTTGGAAAGAAGCTGGACGCCAGCAGTAGGAAGGTGGCGGAGGCCATGTTGGTACACCCCGCACTGCTCAACGCTAAACCTTTAGCCTTTCAAAATTAAACATCCTAACAGCATCACAGATGTCAATATACTATATTTTTTTATATACGCTAATTTTATTGCTAAAATTACTCTGAAATTCAAGATGTACCTGGGTGTAGTAAGATGTCCACATGTGTGTTATATCAGAATACCGCTACCCGTCAGATCATAAAGTGTGTGGAACGCATAGTGGCATGTATCACACATGCGCAGTAAAAAAAAATTGTTGAAACGTCACTTTCATTGCATCTGATGGGTGGCGGTAATCTGATAGAACACCGTCACCCTACTCAGCCTCTCAGTGACCCGCCGAGAGCTTGAACCAGCCGCTCCTGACCCCTCCACAGCCCAGCGCTCCAGTGAGCCCTGAGAACTGAGCAATCTGCGGTATTTGATCACTCCGTTGTCAGCCAGCGGGGGACAGATGCAGCATCAGACCGATGCTGCATCCACCTAGGTAAGTATAATTTAAAAAAAAATGAATTCCCATACTTCTCTTTAAGCTTGCAGGGTGCACAGTTTTTTTGCCTTTAGTAAATCAACCTCACTGTGTCAGTGGTTCTGACAGCCTTCTGACTAACTTGTGATAGCGTTGTATCCTGTAATTGTGTTGTATAGGTGTGATAACTGTATGTAGTGGCTTTAGTCAGGTAAAATTCAGTCTTGTTTTCCAGGTCTGTTTTAGTATATTTCCCACTATTGATTATACTTCATCCTGGTCTCTGTGGACACCTTAATTTTACTTTTTTTTTTATTGTTATTAGTTTTTGCCTATATTTCAGAATTGTTTTACACTACTTACAGAGCTATACAGTGCTGTATAAGCAGTGTTACTAGTGTAGGTAGTACCTACACTAGTAACACTGCAGCTGTCACAATACGTTGCCAGTGTCACCAACAAGGTCATGTTGCTGCCCCCCAAAAGAATTAAAAAAAAGACCCTATCAAAAAAAAATATATTTATACATTTTTCCTCCCTCCAAAAAAATTGAAACCCCAGTTTGTAGAAAATAAAATATGTAATCTAAAAGAAAGAAAGAAAAAAGATTATAACAGCCCCCTATTAAAAAAAAAACTGAAAACACAGAAAAGGTAGTCCAACAAAGTGTTGAATTAAATTGATGGCACACACAGCAATCCAATTCACAATAAAAAAGCACTGAACAGCGTGAGGGGGGGGGGTACACTTCACTCTCTGTAGCCCCCCACACTGCATTTCACTGTAATGCCACAGTGGCAATATACAGCACTGTATAGCTCTGTAAGTAGTACACTAGCACTGTATAGTAAGACTAACATAAATATAACCCATGGTTGCAGGAATTAAATTTGCTCCATGTATGGCCGGTCTATGAGGTCTTTTGACATAAAACTGGAATATGGAAAGGAAACCAAGAAAATACTGGGATTTAAATGTAATTTACAGTATATATAAACCAGCCATATTTGGCTCTGCTTCTTGCATTGTACTAGTTGTGTGGTTGCTGTACTTTACTGCTCCTTCCCCAAAATGCAAATCTATGAGTTTTTTTGAACCAATGAGCCCTTCATCAAGTTATTAATCTAAAAATCTATATATTTAACACAATATTGAAAAAATGGAAGAGGAAGCTTATAAAAATGTGAACGTAAAGTAAACTCTGCAATAATAACCTAAAATAGATGGTCACTAAAACGCTAGGGCTCATTTACACTTGCTTCGGCTTCAACACACATTAACAGCTAGTTTACACTTCCTTCAAAACATGGCTTTGGACAGGCTTTGGTAAAGCTCTCTGAATGCTAGTCAAAGCTCCTGTCACAAAATAAAATGATTAGCTTACAGTCCTGTATACACCTTGCTTTTGCTTTTCTTCGGCTTCAATCCAAAAATTATTCCCCATGTAGCTTTAGTGGTGCTTCAAATCTTCTTCAAAGCCTCCATAGAAGTCTATGGCAAAGCTCACTTGAAGCCCCACTGAATCCAAACTGAAGCCCCACTGAAGCCTCATCGAAGCCTCACCGAAGCCCCACCAAAGCCCCACCAAAGGCTCATTGAAGCTCCACCGAATACTCATCGAAGCACCAAGCAAAAGCAAAATGTAAAAAGGACTGTAAGCTAACCATTTTGTTTAGTGACAGGGGCTTTGACTGGCATTCAGAAAGCTTTAACAAAGCGTGTTTGAAACCTTGTTTTGAAGCTATCCCTTAGTGGTGCTTCAAAGCGTCTTCAAAGCTCGCTTGAAGCAGCACTGAAGCCCCACCAAAGTCTCATCGAAGCCCCACAAAGCCTCACCAAAGCCCCACCAAAGGCTCATTGAAGTCCAATCGAAGCTCCACCAAAGCCTCATCGAAGCCCCCCCTGAAGCCTCATCGAAGCCTCATTGAAGCACCAAGCAAAAGCAAGGTGTAAACAGAACTGTAAGCTAACCATTTTATTTAGTGACAGGGGCTTTGACTGGCGTTCAGAGAGCTTTAACAAAGCGTGTCCAAAGCCATGTTTTGAAGCAAGTGTAAACTGTAGGTGAGAGCATAATAAAGAGACTTTCTGACAAAGGGTAAGAGACAGATCACTCTTTTTAGCAAGATTTTTCCCTTGTAGCATGAACTTTGGGTTGCAGTATGTCATCTTTACCATAATTCCTTTAACATTGGCAGGAAATCCTCACTCAGCACAAGTCTGGTAATACATGATGCACATTGTGTAAATTGTTGCTGCAGAACATTTAGTTAAAGGTTTTTATCTTACAGATATTGAGTGGATAATACGGCAGAAATCATTTCCTTCTACTTTCTTTTAAAGAACTATAATAGCATGTTTATGAAAGTACTGGCCATTAATTTTCTCTATATAAACCGTGTCTTATGCTGTGGAATCATCTTGGTTTCTGTTGTTCTGTCTCACACTATCTCTTACTGTATCTGCGATCTGCATGGTTTCATCCCACCCTGCATGTGAAATACCTTGATGCAGAAAAGTACATTGTATAGTATTGTTTTAAAATGAACTATGACTCCTGACTCACACTTATGCAATGCGGGAAACACACAAGACTCAATGCATTTCTCCGCATCGCATCACACTCTAAGCAATCGCACGGCATTCATGTGATCTGCTGCTGGTGTCAATGTTATCTTAATGACACCCCAAACCAGATTGCAAAACACAGTGCAATTGTCAGAATTGCATCACATGGGTGTGGCCACCCATGCGATGCGATTCAGGTGTAGGGGAAAAAAAGGTTCTGCACCATACAATGCGATTTCAACCATACAAAATACAGTACATGGCTGAAATTGCACCACACAGATGTCGCATGTTATGTGAACAGGAAAGTGGTGTGATTCATTTGCGAATCACATGCAGTGTCTGCATCACACCAGTGTGAACCCAATGAAAAACATACATTGCTGAAGTTCAGTGGTGTTTGTAAGTATCTGTTAGTTTTCAATTGAAACCTCTTTGTCTTTAACATGCCACATGGGACTCTAACTTCATATGAATTATAGATAATGCACTACCTGCTCTCAAAAGTAAGTTTGCCCCCCTGTCATTCAACTGTCAAATGTCAGAGATTTTGATGTTTGTGAGTTTTGAAAGTTGAATGACAAAGGGCAGATGACAGATTTGGTGATGGGAAAGGCAGGGTGTGGCTTAGGACCATGTACCATGTTCCATGACCACATACTTTCCAACAGTCCCGATTTTCCCAGGACAACTCCTGAAATATGGCCCTCATCCCAGTCTATATGTCTCCTGTTAAAAATCCCGATATTTTGCTTTTGTCCCGGGCATCAGGACTTTAAGAGCGGCTCCAGCCATCACTTCCGGATAAACAGCATTCAGAGTATCCTCCCACTGCCTCAGTTTGTCCTCCTGGCCAATAGAAGACAACTTGTCTTCTATTGGCCAGGGAAGACACATCCTCTGAGCTCTGCCTCCGTGATTTGCAAAGTATAGCAAGCGGGGGCGTGGCTAGACTCAGAGCACAGTTGTTGGAGCGCAGTGTGTGTTGGTGGGACAAGAAAAGTCAGCTGCCTGGTGCCACTGGGGACCCGACCAAAGAGGAGAAAATAAAGGGAAAAGAGGAGGACTTAGGTCAATGGAAAGCCTGCGGTGCTTCCCCGGGGGAGCAGGAGAGCTATCTCTTTCTATTTCTCCCTTTCTTTCTCCCTCCATCCCTCTCTTCCTTCTCCCTCCATCCCTCTTTCTTTTCTTCTCTCTCCTTTTCTCCATATCTCTTTCTTATTCTCCCTTTCTTTCTCCCTCCATCCCTCCCTTCCTTTACCCTCCATCCCTCTTTCATTTCATACTCTAACCACACCCCCTTTAAGCCACGCTCGATAGTTGGTTTTGAACATGCCCCTGCCACACCACACCTACAAATGAATACTGTGCCCCCTAATTATAATAAGGCTGCACCTAGAGACAAAAAAAGTGTCCATATACATTCTTTTGAGAACATTGGCAACTATGCATACAGGGCAAGTTAAGTGGTACTGGGCAGCATTAACACATGTGGAACCAGAAAAGATACTGATAATTTTAGGGTGCACTTTAATCGTACCTAAACACGGTTCAGCCCCTTGGTCTGGTTATTAAGCCATGCCCAGGAATGATTAAGAATACCATGTTCGCTAGCAATTTGAAACAGTGGTCCCGGGCATGGTTCACTTGTGGTCCAGTACAGTTCGATTCAGTGTGAATGCAAACTGTGCCTGAGCACATAACTCTCCATAGATCACTGAGCACAGAAGCAGGAGTTACTGTGATCTGGTTGGCAGAAGTGATGATGTAAGTGTGTCCAGTGTGAGTGCAGACTCGCTGAGAAGTAGAGGGAAATTAAACCCAGGCATGGTTCGTTTCATCTGTGCTCAGTGTGAATGCACCCTTAAACTGGCCATACATGATTTTTATTTATTTTTTTCAGCTAGTGGTTGAATGGAAAAAATACAAAAATTCTCCATCCACACAT
Source organism: Rana muscosa (assembly GCA_029206835.1). NCBI lineage: Eukaryota > Metazoa > Chordata > Amphibia > Anura > Ranidae > Rana > Rana muscosa. The sequence continues at coordinate 1,027,345,743 of CM055122.1, forward strand.
AATAGGTGGATTGAGAATTTTTCCCAACCAGGGCATTGTATTCTGACAGCAGGACTCTCCACTGTCAGAATACAATGATGATCCATGACCGTTTTCCAGCTTGTCTGTTCGGCATAAGTCAATCCAACGATCGGCTTTTGTGGAACCTAGATGGTCACGCACAGATCGAAATTCATCTCGTCCCTGTTGGACTGGACAGATATAAATCTGAAATCTGTCTATAGCCTTCTTTAGACATCATACATAAAATAAAAGGGGCAATGCACAGTATCCATAAAGCAAATACTATAGCCAGCCTACACAGCAAGGCATGGTTCTTTATTCATAAAAATACAAACTACTGAACATTTATAATTAAAGACATTTATAATTAAAAATTTGCGCTAAGGTTTAGGTTCTCCTCTTCCATGGATTCACAATTAATCCTGTGTATGTGAGAATTGCAAACCCAGAAAACTAATGTGAGCATTCACCAGACTAAAATTATATGTAACTATGATACATGGTGAATAAAAAGGCTTTTGGATAAGTCAGCCCCTGGTCAAAGGAGCTATATGTGGCAAAGTGATTCAGCTGTGATAGGGAAAACATAGGGAGTGCTGCTAATAAGATGCATAGGGAAGGGTTGGTGTAGCTCTTGTAGTCAATTTGACTTTAGGAGGTGGGGAGAGGGGGCTTTTTAGCCACTTCAGCTCTGGAAGGCTTTACCCACTTCCTGACCGGGCCATTTTTTGCGATACAGCACTGGGTTGCTTTAACTGACAATTGCACGGTCATGCGATGCTGTACTCAACTAAAATTGATGTCCTTTTTTCCCCACAAATAGAGCTTTCTTTTCTGATACATATTTTTGGTAAAAAAAATCCTAATAAGCGTATATTGATTGGTTTGCGAAAAAGTTATAGCGTCAAAAATCTATGGGATATATTTAGGGACTTTTTTTATTTATTTATTGTTTTTACTAGTAAAGGTGGCGATCAGCGTTTTTTTTGTGGGAATGCAACATTGCGGCGGACAAATTGGACACTAAGTGACACTTTTTGTGGGAGGTGCTATCTAACTGTGTGGGGGACGGATACACTGGAGGAAAAGAGAGATCGTGCTTCCTCTTAGCTGAAACACAAGATCTCTCTTTTCCTCTCTGACAGATCAGCGGTTTGCCTTGCTTACATAGGCACACTACTGCTCTGCACAGAAGTATCAGCTGTGTCCAATCACAGTGGGATTGGTGCTCCGACGGCACACGCGAGCCCCCTACACCGTGTGCACAAAATCACATACAGGTATGTGATTTTGCGCCGACGGGCTGCCCTGGACAGTCCGGAAGCGGTTAATAGAGTGGACTTTCCACTTTCATGGAAGGTTACAAGGAACCATTTTAATGGAATGTCCAACAAGGCGGTATATTTGTAGACATCACCGATGTGGGGTGATTGTCTGAGCTGCTAGCCTTATTGTGCAAGGAACCTGGTTTTGTTTTTACATAGGGACAAGCTGGTGTGAAGTCTAGGATATCCTTCTTGCCTAAGGTACTACCCACAAAAAAGAACTGGGATGGAACTTTATATGAGGTATGTGCGAAAACAGAAGTCAATATAAAACACAATGTTTATTGCAAAATAATAATTGCATAACATGCAAGAAAATTCATTCATAGGTTTGTGTCCATAATGACATCATGTAACAAACATAGTATTTAGAAAACTGGCAACAATAAATGATACATTATATAAAAAAACATGACCGCTGCATCAAGATAATACATTGTAGGGTAAATATATGACAGCTATCCTAGCTGACACGGACCACCTAAGAAACAGTATAAAGATAAAATATCTTTATATCTGCCAGTAACGGACAATGTAAGCATGCCACGATCTATGGACCTTTTATGATATTCCTTGTCTATTATCCATCCATGGAGAAAGTGCTTCCTGGGCTGGGATTGTGTCTCCTATAGATGACAGGACCTGGAGTGATGCAGTTAAGGATGTTCATCTTTATATCACACGCGTTCTCTGACTCTTTATAATTTGAGAGTCAACTTCCTCTGGTAAGCAGGATTGCCTCTACACACTGGTGGTGACGAGTGTATTCAACCCCTTTTCACACTGCTGGTGCTGGGACTTTTTCACCAACCTATCATCCATCATTGTTGGCAATTTTTTGGATAGGACTGTTTTTCAACAGTTTTTATATTGCAATTTTTCGTTATTGGCGCTGCACCCTCATATATTGCATATATATTTGCTTTTAGTGGTTCTACGATCATAACCTTTAGTGCTGGCTGCCGTGGTCATTCTTATTTTATTTGTTTTATTTTTTAGCTGAAGCGCAGATATTATTATTATTTTTTGGCTGTAGAGTATTGTTTCCCATTACATTACTCACATTTTCATTTGAGATGTTTTGTCATTATGTTGCCCTAACACATCACTTGTTATTTTATTACTATGTTGTGTTACAAATTATGGTTGGACCACTCCTGTTTACCATGTGTACTGGTGGCCATCTTGCCATTGCTACCAGTATATTTTGTCTTTCTCTACTTTTCCTGCATTTGCAGTTTTTATGCAGGAGCCATTTCTGTATAATTTTATTTTAGCTAGGATGTAGTAAATGATAAATATATATATATATAGGAAGGCTGGTATGCCAGCCTGAAATTATGGGAGGAGTTCGAGGGGTACTTATACAGACCATCCACCAGGGTCAGTGTCGGCTGTAGTGCGCGGTGTTCGTCGTCATCAGCCGACGCCTTACGACTCGCAACGTTCGTGTAGTTGCTTTCGTACCTTCCAGCTTTGCTCGCAGTTGATCGTATCCCCGCTCGCGGTCGCAGGTAGGACCGGCCGTTACTGTTCGTACGAATCGTAGCGCCGGTACACGTTTCTTCTTTTACAAAATCACACGGTCCATAACCCCGTGTTTTCCGTCTGCATCGTATGTTTATCGACTAGTCCAGTTGTCTTTCGTACCCTGTCACACCCACGTTGCCACCGGTAACGGTCCGTCCAGTCACTACGGCTCTCAGAGCTGTTGTACGAATTACTCACAGCTCGCAAAGCTCTCGCCTCAGTCGCACATCCGATACCCAGTCGTCGGACTGGTATCCCACACTGCACTTCCTTATCCCTAGTCACTGATGCCCTACACCTCCTACGATACTCTCCCTTCACCTTACTGATGCCCCACACCTCCTACTCACACCATACACCAAACAGTCTGGGCCGGCTCTTGTCGCTAACAATCGGCACTACAGGCCGGACCCTCGACAATCACAAGCCCCTTCAACTTCGAAACATCGAACACCCGTCCGAGTCCAGCCGTATCTCCGGCGCTACGATTCGGACCCGGGAAATTCAAATCCCCGCCTTGCACCCGTTATCAGCCCGTATACAGGCACAGCATCGGCTTAGAGATTCGGATCTCTGGCATCCACGTTGGTTCCGAGCACAGTCGCACCACCGGCTCATCGGCTCGGACCTACAAACATCGAACCGCCAAACCATCCGAATTCAGTCGTAGCATAGGCTCAAACTTTCGAACCAATGGCATTCCCAAGCGATCCGAATCCAGTCGCTTCACCGGCTCAATCGACTCAGATCTCTAGCAACAGACCCTCCTATCCGATCCGAACCCAGTCGTAGCATCGGCTCAAAGGTTCGGATCCTCCGCTTACATGGCCGATCTGGGCCCAGTCGCACCACCGGCTCGTCGGCTCGGGTCCACAAACATCGAACTTTCGAGCTGATCCGAATTCAGTCGTAGCAGCGGCTCAATTTTTCGGCTCTATGGCATTTTCAATCGGTCGAGTCACAGTCGCACCACCGGCGCATACCGCTCCGATCTTCAGCAGTAAACTTCTTTAACCGATCCGAATCCAGTCGTAGCATCGGCTCCAAGTTTCGGATCCTCGGCTGAAACAACCAATTCGTTCGCGGCCCATACCAGGCTCTAAGCAGCTCCGACCCATACCTCCGATACAACGTCGAACGTCTCAGAACGTTACGAATCCAGCCGTAGCATCGGCCACAATGATTCGAACCCCAAGCCGCTATACACACGCATTACTTACCACTCCCGTTTCATCACGAAACGGCCATCCCCACACACTTGAAAGTCACAAACTCTTCTTCTTTCGTCTCCTTAAGGCATTTGTTCCTCGCAAGCGCTGCGAGCATTCGACGAGTGGTTGCACACCAGCCACTCACCTCCTCCAGTAGTCAAACGGCTACTCACCGATTTCTCTATCCCTTTCCACCACACACGTCAGTTCAGATTGAGTTTCCATCCCGTCCACCCTGCAATCCAGGTCGGACGATATTTCCCGATAAAAAAAAAAAAAAAAAAAAATATATATATATAATAATAATAAAAAAAAAATAAATAAATAAAAAAAAAAAAATATATATATATATATTTAATAAAAAAATAAATAAATAAATAAATAAATTAATAATAAAAAAAAAAATAAAAAAAAAAGGGGCAGGGGGTCTTACACACTTCTTCACCTGGAGCTACCTACCGCTCCCACAACTCTTCAGGCCTACAAAAAAAAAAAAAAAAAAAAATATATAAATAATAATAATAAAAATAAATAAATAAATAAATAAAATAAAATAAAAATATATATATATAAATAATAATAATAAAAAAAAAAAAAAAAAAGGATTATATATATATATCTCCATGTCACCCTCCTCTCAGGTCCCGGTCGACCCATGTCTCGACCTCAACCAAGACAGGGCTCAAGTCAGGTGCGTAAACGCAAGGCCCCTCCTTGCTTTCTCTCCGCACTCTTTCACGACATCCGAGTCTTCACATACACAATTCGACCGCTCATCAGGCGCTAGCAACTGTCACATACCTCTACGCACGACACTCTGTTTTCGAAGTCGATCCGAGATCCTTCACTACGCAGACAAGGTCACCAACATCCACCTTGCTGGCAGTGCAGGAGTTGGCAGACCGACCACACGTCACTGGACTACAGATCGAAACATTCCTACTTAGCATACCAGACTTCAGCTACTCGCCCCAGTACGCCCTGGGGGCTCTGGTTCATCAGTCTGTGCCAAGCACAGGCGGCACCCGAGCTATCGGTTACCTAGCCAGTCACCTCCTGGCTCACCTCGGTTGCCACGCAGTCTTTTGAGTTTTCTAAATTTCACTCAACAAGCGCTCGTACGCAAAACTTGGCTATCCTCTGCGCCTGTCATTCCTTATTCTGTCCATCCTCCCTTCCTTCTCCCTACCCACTTTCGTACCTCCTCTATCCCCTCCATACCTGGCATCTCACTCTATAAACATACATTCCCCCCCCCCTTTTTCTTTCTCGTTTCTCCAGCCCCCAACATATCGCAGACCGACTGCGATGACTTTACCTTCATCCCTCCATCACCACGTTCGGGTTCAGCGGACGACTCCACACAGTCCCTCAGGGCTGGACCATCCCCAGGCTTACGGCCGAACTACGCCATAGGGGCATCCCCTACCCGGCCACGGCCAGGAAAACCAAGCTGTTAGGCTGCCGTTCCATAACCAGCGGCAACTCTACCAGACAAATTCCGCTGCAGTCGATATCCTCGGCATTTACTCAGCTACACGCCTCAGTGACCACACTGGCAACCAGGCCTGGATGCTTTCCTAAATGTACATAATATAACTGAGTACTAACAGTCTAGGTAAAGTTGATCCAGGGTAAATCCGATTGCCTCTCGGGGGACCGGGAAGGAATTTTTTCCCCTGCTGTAGCAAATTGGATCATGCTCCGCTGGGGTTTTTTGCCTTCCTCTGGATCAACTGTGGGTATAGCATTGGGTATATGGGATTGCACGATATTTTTATTTTTTTTGTTTATTTTATTACTTTAGTGTATTAGTGCAGGGGGCACTACAGGGTTCCACACCAGACTCATTACACTGCCTGACTCATTCCAAAACTACCCAGTCAAACTCCTGCATACCCTCACAGGAGTTCTCCCGATGGTTTAGAAATCTTGTGAGATCTAAGAAATCCAAGAGAGGTCTTTAAAACCTTGACGTGCCCATAACCGTGAAGAAAGTAGGAAAACCGGCACAGTTCATCTCCTTCCTGGTAATCGTTCTAGACAAACGCGCCATGCGGGCCAGCCCACCTCTCGGTAGATTGACCCGCATCAGGACAGTCATCCATACGTCTACCGACACGCAGGGGGGCACTAACCCACAGCTACAATCCCTACTGGGCATGCTCAAACCACGATGAGGATCGTCCCTCAAGGGCGTTCCTTTATCGCACGCTTCTTAGTGTTCCTCTCCCAGGCACGAGACATTGACCAAGTCATTAAGCTAGACGCAGCCTCCGTAGCAGGAGCTGGCCATGGGGGACCAATTCCTTGAGACCGGATAGGTAGACCCTTGTTTATCCCATCAGCATCCTCTTCGTCACCTCAGATGACCACGGACGTAGCAGCTTCCACAAGCTTCGCTGCAATTTTTGGCCATCATTGGTTTCAGGAGATCCGATCCATCAGAGATGCTCACAATTCCGCTTTTTAGTCAGTCCTCCTCTCTATTTGAGATCTACCCCATAGTCGCAGCAACACTAGTACGGGGCAGCCCCGGGCAGGACAGACCGCCATGTTCGCCACAGACAACCAGGCTACAGCCACAGTCATTAACAAAGGCAGGTCAATAAATCATTATCCGTCATGTCCTTCCCACGCAGGCTGTTGCTACTTTCCCTACAACGTCAGCTCAGTAGCCTCAGGGTCCACATCCCTGGCCAATGCAACACCTCGGCCGACGCGCTATCCCGCCTAACCATGCCACATCCTTTCACAGAAGCCTGGAGCCGACTCGTCCATGTCCGGCATCCCACATTAGTCCCAACCAACTTTGGAATCGGATAACACCTCCATGGTGCTACCTCCCTCATCAATGCATCCTGATCCGCCAACACACTACAGGTGGCGGCAACCACACTCTAGTACCAAACGCTTACCAGTGACCAGCGCCATACTCCGGGACATGTCTGCTATCCTTCACGTTCCCCCTTCGGTCTATGGCCCAGCCTGGTAAATCAAGCAGCCATTTACCTAGCCTTGTTACGGTCTCACGGCCCGGCGAATTACTATCACCAGCCCTAAATGCCAAGTACTACTCAGGCACCACCCGTCTCGCCACCAAAGTCATTTCATCCTACACCCGACGGTATCGGAAACAATACAACCCGGTCCCGGAGTAGACATTAAACCTTTCAGGACACATAACCCCATGGCCGTTCTGGTGCAACCGGTAAACTCGGCTGTCCGATCCATCAGAGGACAGCCCTCTACTACCTTTCCCAACTGTACCCCTAAGCGGGAAACAGTTCATCAGCCACGTCAGAACACCCCTGAGCATCTCGGGCCTTAACCCAGGGTATTACTCAGGATTTGCTTTCGCATTAGAGCAGCCCCAACAACATCACGAAACAGAGTTCCTGACCACGCAATAAGGAAGATGGGCAGGTGGAAATCCTTGTGTTTCGCCCGACATATTCCCGATCCTCAGGCAGAAATATCACGAGCCTTTAACAGTCTCGCTCTATAGTGGTTTACCTGTCATAATAGAACAATTCCTTCCTAACCTTGTGTGACTTTTTGGCCCCTTTATTTGGCATACCGTACAAAAGGCCAGGCCACACTTCAGGTCTTATTTGTGTTGTTAGTCTTGTGACGTGTCTATGTGATCCATATCTCTTCAGACAGAGGGCTCCGACCATAAATAGGAAGGCTGGTATGCCAGCCTGAAATTATGGGAGGAGTTCGAGGGGTACTTATACAGACCATCCACCAGGGTCAGTGTCGGCTGTAGTGCGCGGTACCCACCCACCCATATCTCCCTTTTCTAGGGCACTCCTCTACAACCAATTCTCAGCAGAATTATCTATTACTTCTATTCAGGTATGGCCCCTTTATTTGGCATACCGTACAAAAGGCCAGGCCACACTTCAGGTCTTATTTGTGTTGTTAGTCTTGTGACGTGTCTATGTGATCCATATCTCTTCAGACAGAGGGCTCCGACCATAAATATATATATATATTATATATATATATATATTGGTAGACTATCCTGATTTTTTCCTTTTTTACCTCTACCCGGAAAGTGTCTTTTTTACCCTTGCACTATGCACATTTCTATATGGCGTTGTTGGTTGATGGGATTTTCGGATCTTTATGCCGTGTACACACGACCTTTTTGAATGACGAGAAAAATGACATTTTTTAAAATGGTCATTAACCACTTTGCGCCCGTCATACGACTAATGGCGGCCGCAAAGTGGTTCTATAATGCCGGGAGGCCGTCATTATACGGCCTCCGCTCCTCCGGCCACTGGGGGGCGCGCGAGCGCCGCTGGCGGCGCACGCGCATGCCCGGCGCATCACTGAGATGCCGATGCGCGTGCCTGGCGGCCGCGATGTCCGCCGGGTACCCGCGATCGGCCGGTACACAGACAAGGACATGGATCTGTGTGTGTAAACACACAGATC